>JASSUY010029928.1:52061-152765 GCA_032466535.1 Forpus xanthops
TCCGCGGCGGAGCCCCGCACAGCGCCGCCGGCCCCATGGCGAAGGAGAGGAGCAGGAAGGCGCTGGTGGAGCTGCTCCAGCGACCGGGAAACACGGCGTGTGCCGACTGCACCGCCCCGGGTAAGGGCAGGGCGAGGGGGGGGCACGGGCGGCGGCAGCACCTGCCCGCACGGTACCGCACGGCTCGGCGAGGAGACAGCGGCGGGGAGCACTGGGGAACGATGGGGTTGTGCCCACCGAGGGGGTACCCGAACCCCACTGTGTCCTCCGGGGGATGCAGCGGGATGCTCGGGGCGGGTGGAGGAAGGGGTTGCGCTGTCGGTGCATCCATGGACCAGCCCCAGCCGAGGTTCCTTCGCCCCCCCCCCTCCGGCCTCGTTCCTCGCCCGGCCGTGGCAGCGCTGATGTCATCCCCGGCGGGTCTCCGCGGTCTGCAGTGCAGCCCCGGTGCCGCTCAGCCGGCGGCGGGCGGTGGCGGGGGCTGTGTTCTGAGGGGGAGCGTTACCTGTGTCCTCTCGCCACCAGGGCTTCTGTCTCCGCTCCTGCCGCTGTTGGCGAGCAAAGAGACGGGAGGGACCAGGGGCGCTGCCGTGGGCATGCTGCCCACCAACCTTTGACCAGGCTGCCTCCGGTGGGAGCCTGCTTTGCACGCTGCTTAACGCCCGGCACAGGACCGGGCTGAAATGTCCATGGCCCTCTTCGTGTACAGAGGGAAGAAAACCTGAGCTAGGAGCATCGTCCTCGTGCTTTGGGTAGCGAATTGTTGGGGTCGGGCTGTGAGCGTGGGAAAGCCTTTGCTGTCGGTGAGCCGTGTGTGTGTGGTGTGTGGGACCTGCTTTGGAGGAGAACCGTGGAAAATCGCACAACAAGTAACTTCCCTTTAAAAAAGATAAAAAATATCACCCTATAGAAACACCTAAATTAGTATTAGCTTGAGCAGGGTGGCTCTGAGGAGGCATAGAGAAAGGATGTCCTTTTCAGCCCCTGTCGTTCTGTAGGTTACAGAAAACCCAACACTTCAGCTGAACCTCATTTTTCTGCCTATTAATTTATTCAGGATTCAAGGGCCTATTGGATACCACCACCCAGCTCATATCATTACCACTGGGTTTATGTCCCTAATCTACATCTCAGACACTGCAGTTCACCTTCAGATGCATTGTGTCCCCCAGTATCCAGCTGGAAAGGACAAAGAACTTTCTGCATAGTGTGAACTGCTTTGCAGCACCGTGCTGCTCTGCCTGCTCCCACCCATCTGCTGTCTGGCTGTACCAACCCACCTTTGAGGTATCTTGCTGAGCACAGCTTGGGCTCACCAAATAGGTAATACCAAATACCTCAATTATTCCTTCCTGGGGAAGACTTTACCTGGGCCATTCAGATCAATGGGGTACTTCTCCCTTGCCCTGTGTGTAACATAAAGCCCCTTTGCAAAATGGAAAGTTTCTCAGCCATAGGCAGGATGGAGATGAAGCTGTAGGTCAGTAATATAGCTCACATTAGGGAACGAGAGTTGTTAAATGCTTCAGATGGGCTTGTAAAACATCAGAAGCATATTTTGCTTTTGGTGACATTTGCATGGAGGGATGCCCTAGTGAATCTGAAACTCTGAAAGGAGAATTTGGGCCAGTGTCTTTTGTAACACAAGATGTGCTATATTAATACCATGCAGCCTCTCTTCTGAACTATCACAGCATTACTTCCCTGGGACTGGATCCCTTTTCATCAACTCAAATTCTTTTATGATCACTTTGCCTCAGTTTGTCAAACAGGAGTTACCGGTGGTGCTGTGATGTGCACATCTGCCTGGGAGTGACAATAAACTGGAGATGCTCAGGGCTAATTCACATAAGATATATAACTTGTGTCTTAGGTAAAATATAAAATATTGAGGCTTGATTCTATTATCTCCTTGGCAGCTGTGGCATGCCATGTGTTTCTGGGTCTGAGATCATGTGGGGTAGGTGTCCAGAGAGTCTCCAGAATGGAGTGCTGAGAAGTGGGATGCACTGAAAGATGAAGGGGAGAGCTGGAACTGCGTGGACAGCTAGGCACTGGAAAACTACCAGAGAAGAGAAATGAAGGGAGAATGAAAGAAGAGGGAGGGTGGGGAATGAGCAGATGAGGAAAGCAGGGCGTGCTTGTGCTTTCCCACATGTGTGCATCATCATAGCGCTGATCTGGTGCAGCTGAGGAAGGGGAAGCAAAAGGTCAAGATCCCTGATTTAGTATTGCTGCGGCTCAGGTGGGTGTGTTCCTTTCCCTGTAACCCTTAGTTAATGTGGGGTCCATGATAAGAGGTAGCCATTTAGCTCAAGGGTGCTGATAACAAAGACTAGGATAGGTCAGAAACGTAGCAGGGGAAAATTCTTTGTTAGTCACTTTAATTTGGGTGTTTGGAAGCCAGAGTTTGCTTTCACTCTTGGAAATACTTGTTTCAGAAGTCAGCCAGTGAAAGTTGGTTTTCCCTTCCCTGATGTCAAAAAAAGGTTGTTTTCTTTTGTTACTGCTTTGACATTTGGGTGAGGCTCAGTAGCCATAGCCCAGAAGTAACAGCTTGTCCCAGGCATTGTATGCTCAGGTAACAAAAACCTGTGTTCCTGATGCAAAAGAGGCCACAGCTTGGTATTATTGTGGCTAAGCTGTGGCCATGCAGAAAACCAAAGCTTTGGATGGATGGGGAGCATGGGGGAGGCAGTGCTTTTCCTCCTAAGAGGTGTAAGGAACTTCATCCCACACAGGGTCATCACATCTCCTTGGGGAGATCTAGTCAAAACCTGCTGATTGCCTGGGTCTGGGCCAGAGTTTGCCACTTGATGGTAATTGAGGAATATTTAAGTGGCCAAGTCCTACAAGCCAGGCTGCTGTGTTCAAGATGTGTGTTCTGGTTTGTGTGCTTTGCATCTGGGTGGAACATTGAATGTGATGCTCAGGAAGGTCAGATCTTTATCTTCCCCATGACCAGTGTGTATGTCTGGCAGAAAAATCTCTTGTGTAAAAGCAGAGCCTCCAAAAATTCCCTCTGGATTTTGAGGACATGTTTCAGATGGGGAGAACAGGCTTGTGGTGGCCCTGGCCATGACAGCTGGGAGTGCAGGAAGGATGCTGAAGTGGAAACTGAAGATCAGAGTGGGAAGAAAGTGAGAGGTTACATTTTTACTTGCAAGTTTTTTATATTTTTAAGTTTTTAGTTAGATTTTTATTAATTGTGTCTTTACAAGATCTGAATTTGCAATGAAAGGTTGTTTTGAAGAAAAACTCTTTCAGTTGCAAAGATGTCATCCACCTGTAGTGAATAATGAGACTGCATTAGCTCCATCTTTGAGGCTGAATTTGGGGGTAGGAGCCACTGTAATAAAGTTATTACTTGGGTGATTGGGTTCTTTGTTGTTACCTACTTCTGTGTTGGAGTCTGGGTCCTGGGTGTTGGTTTGCAGTGTGTTTGTTTTGATGGGCTTAAAGATGTGTTTTCCCATTGAAGATGGTATGGGAAATGCAGTCTTAAGTGCAAACCTGAGTGCTTGCTGGTGTGTGATGGCTCTCCATGTATTAGAATAATCTTTTTTTTCCTTCAAGACTAATGTGGCAGTTCAGCCTCTCTTTCCCTGAATGATTCTTTGTCTCTGGCAGTCTTTCCTCACATCATGAGATGGATGGTTTTCTTGGGGCATAACAAGACCTTGACTATTTCTCCCTTTACTCCATTTTTCTATGACTTAGGTTTGTGTTTCCACAAAGGGAGAATCATTTTACGCTGTAGGAGGACAGGGAGGCTCTGAAAATGGATATGGAAATCCTATCAAAGCAATTCTGCAGTATAAGCCCTCCAGCAGCAGTTTACATGGCGTGGTTTTATCGTTTTCATCTTTCTTATTTGGGATAGATTACTGGGACCCTGGGTAACATTGGCTTCTGTGCCTGAGGCTCAGAGGGGATGAGAGATGGAGGAAGAGCAGATGCAGATGATGGAGGGCGTCTGGTGTCAGAGCTTTATGCTGCAAAGCCAAGCGGATCTGGTATTCTGGTCAAACAGTATATATAAAAGCCTGAGGGTGGGTGGTGTGCGGGTGAGGTCATTGTAAACATCTTTCTTACAAGGCCCTAGCATCCCCTCGTTTCTGAAGCAGGTGAAGCTTTTCCGTTCCCTTGATGTCATGAAGTGAGGGAAACACGTGAGTGGTGCTGGAGATTGCTTGATTTGCTCGGGATTAAGGAGGGCACTGAAAGGATTTGATGTCAACTCCCTCCTTCCAGCCGCTGGTCCTAAAAACACGGATTGGAAAGACAACTGAGTGAGTCATCGGGTCCTGCCTTGTCCTGTCATCCACAGCGACATCTCCCCATCCCCTCCCTGTGGAGCGACAGGGCTCTGCCTCACAGCTAGTTCTCTCTCTTGCCCCCACTACCTCCCACTGGAAAGCTGTTCTGGAGCTTCACTGCTCTAATGGCGTGAAACGGGCTTTTCGTTTTCAAGCTGAAAGTGGAAACTTGTTCCCACACCTCCATTGTCCTCTCACTTAAATAGTGATTTATTCCATCTTTTTCCTCGGAATTTGCCAGCGCTTTTCCCTGGGCACAAGCAGATTGGAGGGGTAAAAAGGTAAAAAAGAGAATCCCACAGCAGCTGTGTATAGCACGATACCACTTTCTGCAGGGAAGGGGACTTTCTGTGACAAAGGAGGTTTAATGCGACTGTGTTTTCTGTCTGCTCCTGATGCTTGGGTTGCGGCACAGTCAGGGGCTGAGACAGCAAGCAGAGTGGGCTGCTCAGACCTGCCAGCTGAATAAAAAGGCCTTGGCAAGTTCAGTGCCTTCACTGCACATTTTTCCTACTTAGGGAGGAGTGTTGGTGGGAGGCTGTTTGGCTTCAATCTTAATGTCTTTATTGTTATTTTTAAACAGGCATGACCAGGGTCTGTTTATTAACCTCCTAGTCTTTCCCCAAAATAAATAGCAACAGAACTTCAGTGCTGGACATGAGGTTCTCCTGACAGGAGCATTTAGAAAACCAGCAGGCAATGAGCAGCAAACCAAAAAGGCTTTTTGCTTGTGTTGGTGGCACTAAAATCCCTGTGATTATATCCTGTATCATAGGGTATGAGTTTCCTTTTCTGTAGGGTAAAAAAGGTTTTGCCTACCTTGAGAGGTCATCCTCTCCCTTCTAATTGGTTTTTAACACCTCAAACAGGGGCCAGAGGTCAGGAAAATCTGTTGAAACTCCATCCCAACAGAACACTGGCTCCCACCCAGCTGGGGTAGCAGGGATGCAGCCAGGCGGCTAATTAAGGGTCAGGCCATGGTTTATGTGCTGGAGGACGTGTTAATGGTGTATTGTTGTGCATTGCCTATTTTCTGGCTGACATTCTCTTGGTCAGTAATATACTATATATAGTGTATATGAATATTATGTATACCACTGTATACGTGTAGTGGTAACTGTGGTTTAAAGCAGAAGGTGGAGTAGGACATCCATGTAAGTTTTGGGACTTTTGAGTTCTTGCTCTTGTCTTGTGGCTACTATGAGCCTACTACTGCTCTACTTCATGTGATTTTACTTGGGTTGATAGCATCTAGATATTTTCAGACTGGAACCCTATGTTTATCTTCTCTTATGTTGGTTCTTGTTTATGTTTTTCTGGGTCCAGCCTTTGTTTTTCCCTCTGTGGGCTATTACACTCAGTAACGTTGGGTTCAAGCTGCAGAGATCATTGTTCTCTGCCCTTGGTTTTCCTAGGGCTTATGGTGGCAAAAGGCATTGTGTGTGGAAGTTAGTTTCTGAATTTAGCTGTGCTGCCCAAGTGTTTTGTTTTAAATGCTTCTCTGATCTCTGGCTGTGCCTTCCCTGTCAGATGTACGAGATGGGAGAATACCAGCCCATGCCCTTCTCCTGAGTTTAGTCTAGCTTTGTTTATGTGTTAATTTTAAAAACAAAGCTGCAGCGAGTTTCTGCTTTAAAAGTCATTATAATCTGTTTATAAGTGACCAGCCGCCTCTGCTGCATCAGGCAGTTAAAGCTTTCTAGGGCTGGCATTGGTTGTTGTGGAGCAACAGTGCTGCAGGATAAGGGACTTTTTGTACTTACAGCAGTGTATTTGGTTAATATTCCCCTTGCTGCTTGTTAGTCTTTATTCCTTTTGGCTTGAAATAATGGAATAAAGTAATTTGTGTGGAACTTAGGCATGCCGGAGAGTTTTCAGTAGGCTTCACTGCTATATGCTGGAAACTCTGGAGGCTTAGGAAAAAAATCACCTCTTTTGGGTGATGCCCAAAAGGTCCAGGTTATGATATATTGCCATTTTGGTGCACTTTTTTGGGCCCTGCCAAAATAAAATGGCTTAAATAAAATTACTGAACTCCCCAGGAATGTCCAGCATGGAGAACATGTTCTAGCTGTGGAATCATCTAGCAGCAAGGTGGACTTGGACTATGGAGACCACAGCTTAGGGTGGTGGTCATACAGTTCAGGGTTCACTAAATGTGCTGCCCCAAAACTCACTTGTCTTGTATGAAGACACTTATGTGAATTTATTCGTCTGCCTGATGTCTTATCACAAAGTGATGGCACAGTCATTTGAAGCGTTGGAGTCTGTGATTATGCCAAGGTCGGAGATCACTGGCGTTATCTACCATGTTCCTGAGCTGAGAATTTTCATGTTGGCTGTTGTGGAGAGCAGGAATAAAGAGAAGGGGACTGTGATGTGCTGCAGTAGCCATTGGCAGCCCCAGGTCCTATAAGAAGGCTTTGGACAAGTGTCCCTGCAGAAGTGTGTGCTCGCCCCAGCCAGCAGCTGTCCGCCTAGGGTCTGTCACCAGTTCCTGCAGACGTCTGATGCAGCAGGCTCATAGCTATGGGGTTCTTCAAAAACGGTGTCACAAGTTCAGGGCATGGGTGAGAAGGGGAAGCAGCGTTGGCAGAACCCTCCAGAAGATGAATTCAGGGAATCCTCCACCCTCATCCTTCCTGTCCGCAAGCAGTGTGGTGGTGTGGGTCACACCAGTGGCTTGTGTGGAGCCATAGCCCTCTGGCCTGTTCAGCTGATGCTTAGGAATTCCTTTGGCTTTCAACTAAAGTCCAGGCAAGGCTCCGGCTGGCTTGCTTTCTCAGTCACATGTCTTCATCCAGGAGAGAAAGTTCATTGAGATCTCTAATAAATTATTGTAACACTGATGTTTCAGAGGCACTTCCCCAGATCTGTTGGTTCTGAGGGATTTTGCTGCTTGGGAATTTTTTGGATGGGGCTAACTCAATGCCTGAGGCCTCTGAACTCTCCTCCTGCCTGGTGTTCCCTTTGGCATAAAAACAATTGCCAAATTAGTGTAGTTCTGGGCTGTGAATGTCACAGGAAAGCAGCACACAACCTGACGAGCATCTACAACTCTTCCATCCACCCTTGCTGTGTGATTTTGGGTTTAAAAGACGCATACTTTTAAAACCAGAAGAGCAATGAAGAGGAAATTGTTACTAATATATGACAGCAGTGCAAACTGCTGGTATCAGATCTGGTGAGTAACGTGAAATGGGCAGCTCTGTCGTGGTGCTCCTCAGAGCTTGCTGTGTGGGATGCTGTTGTTGGATGGACAGGGAGGTTGGATCCAGGCAAGAGAGAAAACACTGAAAGGAAGGACACCAGAAGAGGACAGCAGCAGGTGTAGGTATTGAACAAGCTGACAGCATCCCTTCCAAGGACTGGGTCATCACTGACCCCCTTGCCTCTGTTCCTCTAAAATACTATCATCTTCTGTTGAAAAACCATGTGCATGTGACCATGAATATATGATTCTGTGGTATAGTCCAGCTTTTGCTTCCTTAATTAGACATGTTTGACATGGTGTGGAGCATGGGGGAAGCACATTTAAGAGTCTCGTCTAAAGAAAATAGTGCTGGTGTGAGGAGAATGCGTTAGTGCCCCAGTTGTGATTAAAACCTGTTGCTTGAGGTGTTATTTACCCATGTCAAGAAGAGATGCTTGGGCATGAGTTGGCTTAATATCCACTGGAGCTGCAGTCTCCTCCATCAGAGCCTGAGGATATTCTTCCAGAATGTTACCCAAATGTGCCCTCATTCCTGGCTAGAGCAAAGTGTCCTGGCCCTGGCCCTGTTGCACACAGCACTGCAGTAGTGAAAGGGTTTTTTCTTCAAGCCTAAGAAGTTGCAGACAACGTGAAGAAATCCACCTGTGTGCTAAGATATATCTGTCAACACAAAACAAGTGTTGGGGCTCCTGGTAAAACCTGCAGCGGCAAATGCATGCTTTGATATCAGTTTCCTTGTGTCAGGCACTGCTTTGATCACAACTCAATGCACTGAGAAGGCTTGGAGCAGTTACTGTGAAGTGGCTGTGCTGAGCGTAGGGAGTTGGTGGCCACGTTATCTCCTGACTCCAAATTTCACTGCTACAGCTTCCACTGTCCTCACTGCTGCTGCTGCTGCCCTATGGTTGCCTCATCCTCCAGACCCTTCTGCCCTTCCTCCTGCCTTATCCTTTACATGGAAGTCAAGAGATGGGTTTTCCAACAAAAGTCCAGGGTGCTTTCACTCTGCATCACTCTCATCATTTGGTCCCATTGTCCTGGCCTGCCATGAGGCAGCAGTGCTGCACCTTGGGCTGGTTTTGTAATAGGAAGTTTGGCAGGTCCCAGGCTTTGATTACAGCCAGGTGTCTGGAGATAGGACAGGACAATATGAGGAGTTAAAGCACAGAAACATGCATGAGCGTGGTGTGGAAAAGTCTTGGTTCTTGTGGCCAGCTCATAGTTCAATAACTGGCAGCAATCTCTGCCTGACCTCAGGTGTCATGTGAAGCCTTGATCAGGTCCTCACTCAGTATCCTTGCTGATGTGGTTGTATGTGGGCATACAGCCTGTACTTGGTTGCTGCTGCAATGGACTGATTCAACTGGTTCTGTATTTGCCAGGCCTCAGCTGGAGTCATCAGGGTCCTACATGAGGATGGGAGACCATATAAACAGAAAACACCTTTATTTGTGGCTGCTGGTCCCAACCCTATGACACTCAAGCTGCAGTGGATGGGACTTAAAAAACTTTGGAAGTTACTCCCCTCTCCTGGGTGGGCACCCAGCCACATCCATTGAGGCTCCTCATTTATATCTGAACACAGCCACCTCTGGGGAGCCAAATTTGTCTTCCCTAATGCATCTAGGGGGAGGTAGGTGGCCATCCCTGCAGGCAGGGGCTGGTAGCAGACCTCAGTACCTTGTGAAGAGGAGCTGCATCGCCCCACACCAGCCTGCTCCTGCTGCACTGACATAGCCAGAGCATTAAATATGTAGAAGGAGGAGAAAGCACATTCCCTTGTTTTTATAAATAATAGCTGCGCTGTGAGGAGTATTCAGTGTAATCACTGCAGGGGAGTAAACAAATGATGAAGGTTTGTGAGAAGAGAGGATCTGCCCTTACCCCTCCACAGCCCCATACAACGGGGTGGGCTTGGGGGAGGATGAGGGGAAGGATTTAGAGGCTGAGTTGGTGACTTGCAAGGAAGCTCTTTCTGCTGGGTTGCAGCTGGAATAGCAGGCGCTGACATTTGCTAGTCAGAGTTCAAACAAAGATCCCTGTATTGGCTTTACTAGGGAGGCAGTGCTGGGGACACTGGTGGATGTGTCCTGCCCTGGCCTCTGCCCTCCTCCAGTTCCTCTCCATTGCCCTGTGCTTCAGGCAGTGCCTCTCCCGAGGAGGAATTTGAAGGCAAGGGCCTTGTGTTTAAAGTGCTTTGTGTGAGACGTCAGCTCAGGGCCGTAAACAGCGCGTGGTTCTGCTCCGGGAAAGTACAGAGCTGCCACTGGTGGCATTTTTCCATTAAGGCAAGGGCTGGAAACCTTCTGGCATGGAGAGCTGTGTGCTGGGCAGCTGTAGCTGCGGGAGGGGAGTCCCTCTGTGGAACACTTCCATTGTCAAAAATAAAATAAAACAAAGAAAAAAGGAAAACAAGAAATAGCAAATCAGGGGAGCAGCATAACGGCATCCCTGAGCTGTTTGTTTTAATTGAGCAGTTTCTGTTCCATGCAGCACTCGGGTGGGATCTGCTGATGAAAGATGGGCATTTACCTCTTCTCTTCATGTGAGCATGTTGTGTAGGAGGTCTTGGGCATATGAGTTGTCTGTATATTTGGTTTCTGTGAATAACAGCTACACTTGAGATTGCAGATCTGTTAGTTTAATTTGTATTACTGTCAATATAAATGGCACATATATCTGTTTTGCTTTTTTATTTATTTGATGCCTTTATAATCAAGGAACTTGGACCTGGTGCCTCCTGAATTCCCTTTCCATGACCTGTTCTGCCCCATCTCCTTCCTCCAGCACTGAATCCCATAGAGCAGTCAGGTGCAATTCTCTCTTTCTTGCTTGCTTTCAGACCCGGACTGGGCATCCCACAGCCTAGGGATCTTCATCTGCTTAAATTGTTCAGGAATCCATCGCAATATTCCCCAAGTCAGCAAAGTGAAGTCAGTCCGCCTGGATGACTGGGATGATGCTCAAGTGGAGGTACGTGCATCTGAGAGGTGAAGTACCAGTTGAAGAGTACCAGAAGAGCTTGGGTTGCTGTGTTTAACTAGCAAAGCTGTAAAACAGAATCCTTTCTAAAGATGCCACAACAAAAGTGATTTTAGAAAGCATGTCTACGTAATTCCTGAATGTGAGGTCAATGGTGCTGATTGAAAAATGAAATAGCCATTTCATGAAGGAGCTGTGAGGGTCTCCCCCACCCCTATAGAAATATCCATGAAATAGGTGTGTAGAAGTAACTAATTTCAAATGAATTATCTTCTGTTCCTTACATTACCTGTAGCTTAGACCAGGTGGTAGGCTAGACCTTGAGTCTACCACCCCTGCCCAGCTCACCAATTTCTGCCTTTGTTCCAGCTAGTGTTGAAGACCCTTAAACTCACATCTCGAAGAGCTGAACCCTTACAGTATAATTCTCTTTAAGCCACACACCTGCCTAGATTTGGGTGATGTTGCTGAAGACAAGCCTACCCAGAGAAACCATCTACTTTGACTATTGGTGCCTTTAAAGGCACGAAGAACACTACCAGTCTTTGATCTTTATCTTGTTCTTGTATATTGTAGATTTGAGGGTTTTATGAAAGCCACAGCTCAGAATGTCATGTGTTTTATGAGAAAAACAGACCTTTGTGTTGCATGGGTTTTCCCTTCGCTGGTTTCCTTTTTAGAACAGATTGAATATGTAAACTTGAGAAGCTCCAAACCATTAAAATAATGGGGAAAAAGCATTTAGGAGAGGGGGAAAAGAAAGCACTTTGCTATTTGTTATGTTTGTATGCTTGGCATTTAATACAAGACAAAACGTATTTACAATGTCTGCCTGGAAAATAATGATGTTTCTTTTTACATTTACAAAGTGACTTTCATTATGTAAGATTTATGAATGAGGGAATATGTGGGTTTGTTCGCAGAGTTCTCGACTTTCACATACGAGATCAGAAGGAAAGGAGGGCTGGCAGGGCAGATAGGATGACTATTTATTTATTTATTTATTTATTAGATGCTTCAAACTCCTGAGCTTGCTGGCACGGCTTTGGAAAAATAAAATTATCCTTTGGGAACACGTGATGTGATCCAAAACAAAGAGTGTATTGTCAGTGACTGTTACCTCTCTGGAGCCGTAACACACAAGGGCTTGAAGTCAGTGTCAGGTTTTGCCTTCTGGTTACCTAATTTCTGTGCTGGATTCCCTGGCAGTTATCTCATTGCTATGCCTGCGGTGGGAAATGCTACCGTGTGCTGCCTTCTGCTCCTGTGGGGACCAGTGGGGATTGTACATGTGTGACTGGGACGTGGACCTGTCCTCAGCATCATATTAACCTGGGGGAGCCCTGGCAATAATAATCAGCATTAACTTCTGAGCCCTGATTTGCAGGCACAGTCTTTACAGCATCCTTTCTGTGTACAGTCCTGGGGAAACCTCTTCGTAAGGGAACAGGAGCTCCATCCCAACAATTTTATTAGTGTGTAGATGCAAAAGAGGACAAAGGGAAATGCTGTTAACATTTTTTTAATTCTTTCTGCTTTTTTCTTTTTACAGTTTATGGCTGCGAATGGGAACAATGTAGCAAAAGCAAAATATGAATCTAAAATGCCACCGTTTTATTATAAACCAACGTTTCTTGACTGTCAGTAAGTAAATACCTCTGCTGGTAAACAGCATTTATTTGTTTGTGCAGCTGCAGCCTCTGTAATATTTTAGTTTTAGCATCATATGTTTTTTTTAAGCCACAGAGGATGTTTCATTTATAAAGGGCCTGAAAATCTCTTTTTCTTCTGCACGCATATAATAGAGTTTATATGACATGTGGGATCTTATTTAATAAGTACAGTTGAGATGACGCTGGGAAGTCAATAGTTTGTCTGTTCCCCAGACTCTTCCAAGTTTCTAAGGCTACAAACGCCAGTTTCTACCCATTGATTTCCTCTACCTTTTCAAATAGCCCTTCTGCATCAAAACAGAGCTTGCTTACCAGCTGTATGAGATGCTGACTTACTTGTAATGCAAAAATGCTGGGGTTTAGTAACAAGGTGGTGGATTTTCTTTCTTTTTTTGCCTAAGTGTCAGATAATCTCCTCCATGAAAGCAAGTGAAAAGGTATTGTCTCCCATACAGCATAGAGTAAACCACTAGTAAGCTGGGATAGACTTGTAGACTGTGAGGGTTAAGTGGTCAGAACATGCTGTACCATCCTGGGAGCAAGTAGAGTGAACTGAAATTGGTTTTTAGGATCCAGTCCTGCAGAGTACTGAGGGGGTTTTCTGTGTTTGTGAAACCATTCTTTACGTAGGGTCCGAAGGGTACAGTTTCAGTATTGGCAAACTGGTGAGTGCTGGTTCCTCAGCAATATTGGTGCTTTAACTGAGTGTCTCTTGTTGAAGAGGGAGGTGTGATTTGGTTGCATGGTGGTGGTGTGAAAATGGTGTGTGAGGCTTGGAGCAGCTGGATGATGTATTCCAGCATTGTGAGAGGTGCTCAGAACAGAAGTATGGAGAGAGTTTGTAGGGCTCCATGCATGAGATGTCAGAGTTTGTGTAGGAAGGCTCTGCAGTATTCCCCAAACCTGAAATCATACCGTATGTGGGTCAGTGTTCATGAGAACCCATGCTCATATTCAAAGTGACTTTGTATTGTTAATCTTCTTATAATAACCATTAAGAAGAGTTATTTTCTTCCTACATCACACAAAAAGCCTTTTATAGTAAAGGCAAAAGAGGAGACCTCTTGTATCTGTGAAGTATCTTGGCGGTGCATCCGTTACCCCCCATTTGATGATGCTCAAATGCTAAGTCTGGGAAGGCCCAGGACTGAGTGGCACTGCCTTGCCTGACAATAAAAAAGCACATCCATTTATGCAATATTCCCAAATCTTGGTTTTGATCTAAAATGGCTTCTGGCAGCAGCTTCCACAGTTCCTACAAGTGCAGAAATGATTTGAGGATTGACAAAGCCACCATGTGTTGTGGAGGGGCACAGTCTTGACTATGTTGTGATTGTCTTGCTAGGATTATTTTTCTCCAGGATAAAATCCCCAGCCTCTTACCTTTCCTATTGCTGGAACACTTCTGCTGTTGTGGGAGAGATCCCAAGGAGAAGCCACCAGGAGGGTGATCCTGCAGGTCTAGGGAAGGAGATGGTACAGATGTAACTGAACGTGGTAAAGCCACTGTTTTGTTGAGTTTTATTGATTTCAGAAAAACAGCTTCAGCAATGACTTCTTTGTTTTTAACCCTGTCTCTCCCAAGGCAGAGAGAGGGAAAGGCTTGCATATGTTTGACCATCTTGAATGGTTGGGACCTTTCAGGTTCTACTCCAACCTTGAAGTGGTCTCCAGGCATCACCCCTGGTCCTGTTTTAGGGAGGGTGGGGAAGATGCTTCATGTGGGGTTTCCTCGGGACTCAGAAGTGCTTGTGTGGGTGAGGATCTGAAAGGTCAGGGCTGTGATTTAATGAGGAATTATTGTGGAATAATCATGCCTCAAATGCTGGAGGAGTTGGAGGGGACTTTGTTTGTGACAGTCAAGACAAAACCTGCCTGCTCTTGCCTGTCCACACTCAAACAGGATTGCTGTTCTTCCAGCTAACACAGGACAGGCTTCCTACTTTTCTTCACGCTCTAGGCACAGTGTTGACCCATCCATCTCCATGCACAATATCCTGCATCTTTCTCCCCTCACCAGCAGAACTGACAGCCCAAGGACAGATGTATCCTGTTACTGCAGGTTTTGGTGGCCAGAGTTTAATGAAGTCTGCGGTGCCCCTTGCAGATGGCTTTAGTGTCCTTATCCCTGTGCATCAGCTGCTTCTTGCATCTTGCTGTGGAAATAGATGGATTGACAAAAGGAAAATCACTGATGATTTCTCTCTTGCTTCTCCACAGTTAGGCTGAACCAAAAAGTCTTTTGGTAGAGCATTGTTCATGCTTGCTTCCTTCTCCTTAGTGTCTCTGATACAAGGAAGATGGGCACACCAAGCTCTCCGTGCTATCCAAACAGGAGGAAAAGTGGCTCTGCCAGCAGCTGGGAGGCGGATGCCATCTGTGTTGAACAGGCAGCTCTTGTGAACTGTCATGGTGCTGAGAGGATCCAGTACCACATTTGTAATCTCTGAACTCCAAAATCCCAACAGTTAGCTGTGCTGTTTTGCAGCTTGCATGTACTTGTGAAGTTAAGGGTGCAGGATTGTTCACCTAGTTGTCATTGGTAGGAGAAACACAATTCTAGCAGGCTTAAATTTTGTCTGCTCTCAGGTCTCAGTTAAATTCAGTTCTCTTCCGTGGTCCATCCCTTGTGCTGGTGGAGTCCAGCTGAAAGTGGGACAGGTCCCTCTGCAGTTTAGGGTGTCCTGAGATTTGGGTGCAAATCACACCCAACTCTTCTTGTGTTGGTCAGGCTGAAGGGTGCTGAAAGCTCTCCCTATGGTTCAGGCAGCTTAGAGACCACAGGCATTTCATTCCTTCTGTTCTCAGGCTGGCAGAAATGTCTGTGGCTGGTTCTGTGCTTGGTTGGTTTGGCTTCTGCAAGCTTTTGATGCTGCAGCTCAGGCTTTGCTGCTAGGATATTTTCCCCCTCCATCCTGCGATGCAGTTGCACTCTGGGGAGCTTTGCCAAGTGGTGGCTGAGCTCCAGCCGCAGCCCTGTAAGAGCTGTCTGCAAGCACACAGGGACTGTGCTGGAGCAGCCACTCTGTCCACAGTCTTTCCCGATACCCACATTGCTGGGCTTATAACCTATGAGAAACAGGAGGAGGAGAGTTGAGGAGTTTTGTTGCTTCGTCTTTGTAATTTATTGTAAGACTGATCGGTTGGGAGGATGAGGCAAGGCTAGCCTTCCTCCAAGTGGCTGGAAGACCAATTTCTGGCCCTTCTGTGCTCCCAACTTGCGCCTATAGTCTGGTGGGAAGTGTCCCTGCCCATGGCAGGGGGGTTGGAACTAGATGATCTTAATTCCAGCCCAAGCTATTCTATGGTTCTGCTTTGCACAGGGCCAATTTACAACACAGGTGCCCTGATTTCTGAACTGAACCTGGAGCTCTGCTCATGTAGGTGTTCTCCAGCCCAGCACTGCTGGGTCTCTGCAGTAGCAGCAGGGATAGATGTGACCCCCTTGCAGTAACAGATCTGCTTCTGAAACTGCCGCAGTATAAGCAGCTGTGGGTATTTGCATGTTGGAAATGTTTCAAGGATGGTGTGTTAGGTTGTATTTTTCTTTCTGTAGTTAGAGCCTCTCTGTGCCTTTCCACAGATGCATTCTAAACAAGAGCAGGGGAATGCTGCTTTTAAAAGTGGTATATATTTAGCTTTCTCCCTGCCTTGAGATGTTCCAAGCTCACAGTCCTGGGTAGCATTGCGATGGATGACACCTCTATCCCGTGCTGGCACCGTGCTGCTGTGTGCCGACCCACATTCTGCAGCATCAAGAGGTTTTGATGCTTCTAATTACAAACCCCATGCTGGCTGGCTGCAGTGGCTGAGCAGGCTTTGTGCCAGCTGCCCTAAGACTTGGTGTGGCAGGATGCTAACATACAAGCTGGAATATGTTTGTTCATTTAAATCTTGATTTTATAATGCTACTTCTGGAATCCCTCTTCTGTGGTTGCTTGAAGAACTGCAAAGCCCAGAGCAAGAGAGAAGTGCTGCGGCGCCAGCTTGTCCTTTTTTCTTCTTGCCTATAATGTGTTTGACTCCTTGGGAAGTACATGGGTTTGCCTGCTGCATCTGGCTTCTGCATCCTCCAGAAACCCGGCTGTGGCTTCCTGGCTCTGTCAGGCACTTGGCAAAGGTTAGAGAAGTTGGAGGGGTGCTCAGAAATTGCCCAGGGAAAATTTACCAGCTGTGCACACTCAAATAAACCACCCAACCAAGAAGAAAAATCCCCTTCTGTCCTCTCCTCTCATCTTCTGTCTGCCAGCAGCTTGGCCCATGCATCAGGAGCAATGAGCAGAGCAGCCAACTTCTGTACCACTGGGGAGTCCCTGAAGCTGAAATGAATCCCAGAATCTGGGATGTTCCTACATTACCACAGGGTCGGCCACAAGAGCTTTGGGTGAGGAACTTAAACCACACAAACCCTCTTTGGATGGTCACGAGTGGTCACAGCCCAGCTTTGTACACCACAGCAGCAGGCTGATAGCTGTGAAACAGCCTTTTCTGGGATAGATGCACTGCAGGCACATGGTTGAGTTTTGAGTCACCAGTGAGCAACAGGGGTAGCATAGCTTTTGAGTAAAAGCAAAGGGAAAAGGCTTTATTCAGCTGTATGCTTGGCTGAAATCTGACAGAAGAAGATGGAGGCAAGCTCTTACTGAGCTTTTGCAGTACTGGGAGTACATCCATGTCCCTGCCCAATACTTACCATCGTTTTCTGTTGCCTTTTTGCTTGATTTGGGAGCACAGAGCATCATCCTGCAGAGCTGCCTGAGAGCTACAGTGCGTTGCTCAGTTCCTCTGTCTGTGCTTGGATAAGTGGGAGCTACATCTGCTCCTTATGCAGAACACTTACATATACTGACTGCCAGTACATCTGAGTACCTTAGCAGGAAAAATGGGGCAGAATGAAATGGTATGAGTTGTACTGGGTGGTTGTCTTATTTGGAATGAGGTATCAGTCAGAGAGATGATGTATCCCAGTGTGGCTCACAACTTGAGGAGTCATCTGTACAGTCATCTGAAGAGCAGTTATTATCAGAAGTGGCTCATTGTATTAAGGTATGATTAAAATGTGTGGAGAGAAAATTGCTTGATAAAGTCTTGGCTTTTTTTTTCTTTATTGTTTAAAATTTGGCTCATTTGGTAGAGGAGCTACTAAGCCCACTGCCTCAGTCTGGTGTCTGAAGGTCAGTTTGGCTCCCAACCCCTCCCTTGCACAGGGCATAATAGGGCCAAGGACACAAACTTCTCATCTCCTCTTCCTCAGTCATCTTCTTTTACTGGTACTTCATAGATAGACATCACTAATACGTAATGTCCTGGGGATAAAGGTGTTTTGCTCAGGCTTCTGCTTATTCATAAGGGTATTCTTAAGTGGTGGAGCTTCCTGTGGTGGCTCAAACTGGGCACTTGGCATCAAGGCAGTCTCTGCCTGAGCATCACCCTGCATCAGCAGAGTGCCTGAGATGTGCGTGCTCCTGCGTGCCCAACCGCTGTGGGGTCTTCTCCGCTTGTCATTCATTTTCTCTCTGTTGTTAGCTCATAAGCCTGTTAACTTGTATTGATTCCTCTGATTTCCAAAGGAAATTGTCACGAGGTTAAACAGTACCGACACAGGATGTTTCTTACACACTTTTAATCTGTGCTTAACATTCTGAAATGCAGCGTTTTGGGTGAACTGGACCGTGCATGTAAAACAACCAAACAAAAAAAGGAACCAGTTAGCATTTTAATTGGGCGTGTTATAATTTTGCATATTCAAATTCATCTCCAACTTCTTCAAATCCATAATGCAAGATTTTTGTGCCTTGATAGCTAAGTCCCCTGTCTTTTGCTCTCCTCCAGAAGCTTGCTGTTGGCCGCTGGTCTTGGGGGGTGGATGGCACATTGCTGCTGGGGCTCTGCAAGCTGGGGTGATGCACAGAGCACCTGGAAGAAGCCTCACAGCTGCCTTGTGCCTCCTCAATGCCATTTAAAAACAAGTCCTCGCAGTGAGGGCTTGCCAAACAGGAAAAGATGCAGAGGCAGATTGTGAAGCTAGTCAGGCTTTTAGTCGACGTTTCAGTGGTTCTCCTTGCAGGCTGAGCAAAGATTTGGACTTGAACTTATAATTTCATTAAAACAGTTATTTGACAGGAGCTTGGCACAGCTGAGTCCACGGAGCTGCCTGTGGAAAGCAGATTGGGGTTTTGCTGGAAAAACCTCTGACAAATTCCAGAAACTGCAAATTTGTCCTTTGGAAATGACGTTCCTGGATGACATGCATTTCTTTTGTCTTTGTGGTACTTGATGGTGGCTCACAAAGATACAGTCAGAGGATGTAGCAGGTGATGTTTGATCTCTTTAAGGCCACTTTCACATCCGGCTGGAGCTCCTTGTCTATGTCTCCAAAAAGCCATAGCAGCCATGCTACATATGTGATGTGTGCACCGTAGTGTGTCCTAGAAAGGCCAGCTCAGCTGAGGGTCTTCGTAACAATAAATTGGAGGCTATAAATTTGACTGGCCAGGACTCTCCATAGAGCACAATGGAACCACGCAACCACAGTCTGATATTAAACTGCTTCAGCAGCTTTTCCCGTGGTGCTGTTTGCTGTAAGTGAAAGGCTTTGAGTGTGTGAGACTGAGATAAAGTCACTCTGCTGGCTTCTTGTGAAACCTTCCTTGCTGCCCCTTTGACAAAGAGCACTTGTTTTCATGCGGGTGGCCAAGCAAGCAAACAAGTACCTAAAATAAGATTTGGAGCTATTAGTGTTGGAGGTATTCATTGGCTTCTGGACCTGCTGCCTCCTCAGTGCAGCCCAGTCCTGTTCTGTTCAGGGGATGTATTTTCCCTTATTCTGTTGGAAATGTGTTTTTTTTTTTTTTTTTTTTTAGGGTTTTGTGTTTTGGTGATGTTGTGGTTTGGGTTTGGTTTTTATTCTTTATTTTTTATTTTTGCTCCCAGGTTTTTATCTTGATAATTCCAAAGACCTTTCCTTTCTAATTGCCAAAGAATGGCTCATTCCCTGTAGCCAGCAGCCTGCCAGGCTTTAGGTGGGCTGTTAAAGCTTTTGGAATTGATCCCAAAAGCTGTGCGTCTCTGCAGTTTAGGAATGATGCACTTAACGTTTTTCTAACAAAAGAGGAATGGTGATCTATTTGCTGTGTTACCCATCACCAGAAAGGCAACAAAATACCATGAGGCTGCTGCTACAGTCCTTCCTGTTCACAGAACTTCTGTTGAAATCGGAGGGAAATTGGATGGATTGTGCTGTATTAGGTATGTGATGTCCACTGCAGATAATTTACGTATGTATTCACCTCAGTAGAACTGCATTTCAACTAGAACACAGCAACCAATGTTTAAAAGGCCCCTGGAGGCAGACTTAAATTGAAATGGAGACCAGGTCTGAAGTCCACTGATAGCAGTAGAGAGGCCTGTATGGCTTCAGGGACTTCTGAATGGTCCCTGCCCTTCAGTTGCTCTCAGATCCCATAGATACCAGGATGAATTGCTGCTCCTGTTTAAATTCATCCAAGCTGTGCCAGTGAAACTAGGGTTTAATGCCAGACTCAGAAGCAGCTTTTTATGGCAGGATTGCCTTCAGTCCATGAGAGTGAGCGTGGTCAAGTCCCTTTCAACTTCTCCGTTGCACTGAAGGGAGATGGTGGACTTCTCACCATCCTCATTGGGCTTTTGTTTCAGTTTCTTTTGCGGGAATTGTTCTGCTTTCTATAAATAACCACTGGAGCAGAAGCTGCTGCTACTGGCCTTACAACCAAGTTGCCCTAACCGTGGGCTGCTCTTGGTCTATATTGGTTTTGGGGAAATTACTGCTTAAAGAGCTTTGGTCTGTGGTGATAAGGGAAGGGGAAGAACATGTGAGCTGGGAAACTGGCACGGCTGGACTCCTGTCTGCTGTGGGAGTTGCCATCAGAGCCACTCATTGCTGGGAGAGGTTATTGAGAGCATTTTGCAGCTTCCCGGGATAGCCCTTTGGGCAAGGTGCCTCAGGGCTGCCCAGTTTGCCCTCTCGTGCACGAAAGTTGCAGAGCTGCCAAACCAGCGCTGTTGAGAGCATCGCAGGAAATAAGTCACTGCAAAGCGGTCTTCCCTAAGGCGTGGGGCCAGCAGAATGTGTCTGTTGTACTATCTGCATTATACAGCAAGAGTGTTTTCCCACTGCTGCACATGAGCCTTAATTTATGCTATATTTAAACATTTTTACTGGAAGGCTCAGAACAGCTGCAGCTCCGGCTGAATCCACCCAAGTCAGCTGGAGTCGAGGGTGGTGTGAATTTTCTGCCTTCTAGTTAAATCCCTAATCATCTTGTTGAAGTCCAAGTTTGGCTGCAGTGATAACAAGCTGTCTGCAGCAGCCAGGCTGGAAAACTTGCAAGAAGGGCAACAAATCTAAGCATTTGTGCTTATTTTGCGATGAAATTTTGGT
The DNA here is from genome assembly GCA_032466535.1 of Forpus xanthops. Classification (NCBI taxonomy): domain Eukaryota; kingdom Metazoa; phylum Chordata; class Aves; order Psittaciformes; family Psittacidae; genus Forpus; species Forpus xanthops. Next base: position 72,669 of record JASSUY010029928.1, read on the forward strand.
AGCTTTGTTGATGAGCAGCAGAAGTATAGAAACAGGCAATTATGTGATATGTTTTGGGTCATCGGTCTTCTACATTTGAAGGCTACTGTATTGTGGATATCACATCCAGAAGGAGCATCCTGCTGGATGCTTGTACAAAACACATATGAACCTCCTACAATGAACTGAATATTGGTGGTACCCAAACCAGAGCATAGCACAGGGTAACAGCAGAAGGGAGATGGGTGTTCGTCTTTGAAGTTCGCAGTCAAACTTGCAGATGTGTGTGTGACAACTAAAGATCAGTCATGAAAACAGGAACAGAAGGGGGAAAGGCAGAGTTGGTGTATTATTTCTGTAACAGCAGAAGCTCACAGTTGAGTTTTGGGTGTAGAGAAGCTATGGTATACCCTGAGCCTTGTGGGAGAAGGCTGGTGCCCCAACCAAGGAGATGAAACTATGGGTAGGACAAACTAGATGGAATTATTTCCTTCTTTACTGCCAGGAAGCCAATTACAGCCACGGTTCTTGTTGAATAGTGTCTTGCTTATTTAATGAATGCGTTTGCTGTACCTGTAGATAAATTTTCATAAGCAGTGTTGGTATGGATATCTTCTAGCATTGCTGGAATGTGTCTGCTGAAAAGATAGCATTACATTTGCATACTCAGAAAAAAAAACATAAATAGACATATCAACATTTTTCATTGGCAGAGAAGTAGATGTGTTAACATGTGATGGGTTTTACAGAATACACCCAATGCTTGGGGGATCTTTTACTGTCATCGGTGTAGGCCACTTCAAAACGTTGGCTGTGAAGCTGGGATGACACATGCTTTTATTTCTGCATGTGATTTCTGCCTGCTTGGGCTATTTAAGGTTCTAGGGCAATTAAGATCTAAGTGCAGTTAAAATGGTCTGAAGCAACTTCTAGTATATTCTAGATCTAAACCTCTTTATTAGTTCCAGCGCTAAAAGCATTAGTTCCATGATAAGTAAAATAGCAGAAAAGTGTTTGGCATCTTTGGGGTATTTTTTCCTTTTTGGAAGTTAAGGTCTTGGTATATCAATCACTGATATAATTTTCAACCTGAAAAGTAAAGGAGTTTATAATAGGCACATTTTCATGGATTTCTTTCTTAGACTTAGCAGTACAGGCTATGAGTGTGAGAGCTCTGACAGGGGTGTTCTCACCACTCTCTGGTGTTTGGGTCCTGTGTACCATAGGGCTCAACCTTTGCATCCTTACCCAGCCATGTTCTCCTGGTCTTTTTGAGGCCTTTTCACTCTTCACACCCCAGGTCCTTTCAAGAAGTTGGCTAGGGCCTGGGATGACTGGTTTGTGTCCATTTCATTTTGAAGAGGTCACCTCTGGCTTGAATTCCTGTTGTTCCTAGCTTGGGAGGTGCTCACCCTGCAGTGAGCTCCGTGTTCCCTGTGTCACAAGTGTCACCCATCCTTGGGATGGGCTTCCCCTCATTATACAATTTTAACCTGACACATCACAATATTTTTTAATAGCTGTCCCTGCATGACGAGGAGACTGTATCTCTGCAGCTTTGACTGCCAAAACGCCATTATGTACATGCATCGCACAAGGCATAGCCAGGTTCTCTTCCATATTTATGGCTTTGGGGGAAAGGTTTTAATTTTGTATGCAGTTTGTTGGGTTTTTCATTAACTGATCCCATTTACTGAAGAATATAGTTTGAGGAAACTAGGTTTAAAACAGTTCATATACTGAGGGAATTTTGTGCAGAGACTGGATGGGTGGAAATGGGGTATTCTGCTAAATCTGTAAATTTTGTTAAATTAGATTCCAATAAAATCAGATGTACAAGGGATGGATTTATTGTTGTCCAACAGGAAACAAAAGAAACCTTTGACTCCAGACTGTACAGTGCAATGTTTTGAAGGCTTTTAAATCATACTCATGTTCTGATTGAGGAATTAATGATTCTGGTTTCTTCCTGGGTGTAGTTTGGACCATGTTTCCTTTTCTCTGTATTTCTTTTCTTTCCAGACTGCTGCGGGAACAATGGATCAGAGCCAAATACGAAAGGAAAGAGTTCATTCACAGTGAGAAGCAGGAGCCTTATTCTGCAGGTAGTGAAAGACACTTTTGGCAAATGAGTTTTTTGACGTCCGGCACCTTCCGTTTTTTGATCTCTGTTTATATGTTCTTTATATTGATTATTGCTTGTATGTCACTAAGTAAGAGGAGAAAGTGTGTTCCTTTGGGAAAGATCCCTCCTGACATTCCCTGTTTTATTTGGAATATCGGGGAATTTAAAACCTGATGGAAATAAATGAGTCTTTCTGTTGACTTCCATGGGCTGTTCACCAGCAGCAAGTCAAATAAACTATCAGTGAGTTCAGTTCTGGTAGCAGGAAGCATGAAGCTGGATTGAAATGGAAATAGGGGTGTTTGTCAAGGTGACTTTTGCTTTGGGAAGATGCAGTAGGATTATTAGCATTCTTTGGTTAATGCTGGAGAAGGACCTCCACAATTCCCGTATCTTTGCTACCATCTTTCCATGATACTTACAAGTGTTGTCCATGGGACCTGGTCTCCTCGTAGTACAACAAATGGACAGTGTTTTGCAATTGCAAAGATGCAACACGTATGACCGAACTTGTTTCTCCCAACACAATGGGTAGAATGACAGTGACCTTGCAAAGGAGTGGTTGGTAGAGCAGTGCACTGGATGATTTTCATGTAGAAGGGCAGGATCTGAAGAGGAATCATAGGACTTGACTGTGTTCATTGTGTGGCTCCACCAGCATAAGAACTGGCATGAAGCTGCATGAAATTAGCTGGGTATTTCTTTGCTATATGTTTGTGGCATTTAAATTATTCTGCATATTAAGTAGTTGACACCAGCTATAAGCTTGAGTGACCCTTTACTAGCAAAGACCATGTTACAGATGAAAGGTTAAAATATTATTTTCTTGCTGCTTTTCAAGGGTAGTAATCATAGAATTGTCTAGGTCAGAAAGGAAGGACCTTTAAGATTATTAAGTCCAACTGTTAACCCAGCACTGCCAAGCCTAGCACTAAACCATGTCCATAAGCACCACATCTACATGTGTTTTAAATTCCTCCAAGGATGGTGACTCCGCCACCTCCCTGGACAGCTTCCTAATAAGCAGGTAGCTCCAGCAGTTTGCTGCTTATTAAAACCACAGTTAAAATCTTACCTCAGGTATTCCTAATTTATGTTCAGAGTATTTCTGCTCTGCTATTTTGTATACATGAGGCGTGCACATAGTATGCGTGTGGGTATCCGTATTCATGCATAGTATGTTATGCACATGCTTATTGTAGATCTTCAAAGTGGTCTGTTAGAGTTGGACTTACTCTGTTAGCAATAGTTTGATTGTGTAGGTAATTTTGAAATGTACCTGCCAATGTGTGTATAATGCTCACACAGGAATAATGGTTCTGATTTCTACTGTGCAACTTGTGGACATAGAAGCTTGGAATCAACTAGGTACTTCAGGCAAAGGAATGATTTTAAGCACGATTAGTCCTTTTGACTCCAAGAAGAGTATGTACCCAGTTAAAGAGAAGTGGGTGCTTCAGTGAGATGTTTTTGTGTGCATTGGGCAGTTTTTGAATTGCTTGAGTGAAATGGAGGTGTTTCATCATTATGTCATAGACATTGGTGGACCACCAGTTTGCCCAGCTGGTGTAAACCAGTGCCATTGAAGCTGGTCTGAACAACGCTGTCCATGAGCCCTCAAAGGCAGCTGGTGCTTGGTGTTTGCAAAAGCTCAGCCATATCACACATCCTCTGCCCTTCTCACTGCTTGCAGGGGTCCGTACAGCTTAGTGGCCACATCAGTGACTTTGATGATGTGCCCTGCATGAGATGGACCTCCTGTGCCTAGTTATACCAGGCTCAGTGTGGCTGGGAGCTACAATGGATCTGGGCCATTGCTTTCCATTAATGACCTCTTAAACTGCTTGTGAACACAGCAAGGTGGGATGGACACAGGGACACCCTTGTGCCCATGCCACATCAAGTTTGTATCTCAATGTATATTTGTGTCTCAATGTATCTCTCTCTTTCTAATGATGTCTTAGAGCATCTTTTTCTTGCCATTCTGACTTCCCTGGAGGGGTGTTAGATTACCAGTTTGAAAGGATGAAACATTTTGTTGCTAATAGAGATGTCACTATCCATTTTGTCATGTTTGTTGGAAGATTTAATTCCATTTTCCAATCCCAGGGGCAATTTTGCATTTTGATATTTGTTACATAATTGCATATAAAAAAACCAAAATGCTATCTCTGAGTAGTTTTGAGCAACGTCCTTTTCTAGGCAGCCTGATGAAATGCTGGTCAGAAATTCAGTGTCTTTCAGAAAATCCTTTGGGGAGAGACTGTCTGGAGCCTGTAGGTTCCAAGCAGAAGCTATCACAGCCAAACTGACAGACTTAGGAGAAATGAGTCTCTGGACAGGAGTGTCAGATGTGCAGGTCAGAGCTGAGATAGTCATCCAGGGAAGCCTGGTAGGAGGATGCAGCAGACTTCAGGTGCTGGTGGAGTATAAATAAAAGGCAGTGTGGGATGCAAAGGCAACAGCAAAAGGTCTTGAGTAGCCCTCAAACAGATAAGAAATGTCTGCCTTGTGAGATACAGAGCAACGCAAGGTAGCAGAACCAGAACTGGGAAACACAGACAGTTTGCACATGCAGAAATCCCTGGTGTGGGTAGTGATGAGCGTTGAGACCAGTTCTTGAGCCTTGCCCCAGAGGGAATCCATGGGTCTTGGTTCTGTCCCTGCATCGGTTGTTCCCTCTCAGGGATGTGCTGTTATACCTCTAGTCACAGCCCCTTACCCTCAGTAAGCGATTGCAGTGGCAATTCCTGTAAGGGAATTTTTGAGAGTTTCTTGCCCCCCCGGAAGCCTTGGAGCACAAACCCATGTGCCCTGTTCACAGCTTTCAGCTCCTCTGCCCCCAGTTAGTTGTTCAGACTCTGATGGCTTCATTCCTCCGAAAGAAGCCTTGTTAATGAGTATATTAGAACCATTGATTTTATTGTGAGTACTCGGTTTGAGTTCAGGTAGTGCAAGGAGATTAGATAAACAGTGATTAAATGTTTCGGTGATCCACTGTTGATTCTTAGATACACCCTTTTATACATTTGAGCTCTTAATTCTGCTGTAGTACAAGTGCTAAATAATTTGTTTGCCCTAGCCATACTTTATGAAGCAAAACATTATTTATATCCAAGCAACCCCAAATAACACTACAGTCCATGTCCCTTCTGCTACCAATACATGTGTTGCACCACAGCACAGAATAATACCAGTTTTAAGACCCTCACATGAATGTGTTTCAGGTTGACTTTGTCCCTTCTGATAAATGAGGTGACTAAGCTACTGTCAGTTGCCAGCTGATTATCCCTTTTAACAGAGTTTAATGGGGCACGGGTGCTGAATTTTCCAAGAAAGAGGATGGTGGTATTGCTGTCAAAGTCTGGATCTGAGTCTCAAGGCAGTCAGAAGGTTGAATAGTTTTTAAAGAGATTTTTAAAAGCTTTTCAAAGGGCATTTTTTTCCTGCTGTTAATAGGCAGCAGTTACAGCAATGCTTCCTGAAAGTCCTGCTGAAAGTTAATTCATTTGGGTGCTTTTGATTCCTCTTGATCAAATGGATTTATTTTAACCATGAGAGGCATGGAGGAAGCGAAAGGGAACAGTATTTACAGGGCTGAAGCACTATAACACTATAAACTGGTCAAGGAGCAGCTGCCCTAATGCATCTTGGGCCACAGATGAGGAGAGAATGGGATGTGCCAGGAGAGAGCAAAAGGGAGTTGTTAGCTCCTTAAACTTGGCTTTGGCTTCTGAAGGACCCATCTTGTTACTGCTGGAGTGCCAGGAGGAATCAGTGCCCTGGGATGAGCTTAAGTTCAGCCTGGGACTGTTGTGGGCAGGATAGCACATCTTTGGGTCTTTGCTGTAACATTTACAGATCAGATGGGAGAGCTCTTAGCACTTGGTGTTTAATCTCCCAATGCTTGTCAGGAAAAATGTCTTAACTTCACCATTAGGACCTGGAAGCACCTATCCAAAGATGGAGGAGGCTGGTACTGTTGAAGAGGCCTCATGGGTATCTAGCAACAGAGATGCTGGGCTGTACAAAGCAGTTGCCACTCTTTCCTTGGAAGCATTGGTGAGATCAGCAGTGATTTATATGTGCTTACACCAGGGTGTAGGTGCTTTCCAGCACAATGTGCTTTCCAACAAGCACAGGATAAACTGGGTGCAAACAGCATCATAAAGTGCAGGTTTCTGCAACTTCAGTGCCAATGCTGCCTTGTGTTTCCTATAAATAGGCCAGTAAATCCTATTACTCTTAAATTTATCAGATGGTGGAAGAGCAGTTAGGAACAGAAGAAGAGTCACAGTAGAATATAGCTGATAAAAAAAGTCTGCTGCCAGCTCTGCAGGCGGGTATAACTCCCTTGCAATGGGACTGGGGAACAGCAGTTTTCCCTTGCTCACAGCAGATGCTGTTGCATGTCTTTTGTGTTGAGGCATTTGGTTCCCAAATGCATTCAGGATGGGAGAAGAACTGTAAAATCATAGAACGCTCTGGGTTGGCAGGGGGCCTTAAAGCTTATCCAGTTCTGACCTTCTCAACATGGCCAGGGATGGGGCAACCACAGCTTCTCTGGGCGTGTGCCAGTGCATCACCACCCTCACAGTAAAGAATTTCTTCCTTATATATAGTTTAAGTCTCCCCTCTGTCAGTTTAGAGCCATTCCCCCTTGTCCTATCCCTACCTGCCCTTCCAAAAAGTCCCTCTCCACATTTCTTGGCAGCCCCTTTAGGCACTTGAACCTGCTCTAAAGTTGCCCCAGAGCCTTTTCTCCAGGCTGAACAATTCCAGCTCTCTCAGCCTGTCTTGATAGGATAATCAATGCCAACAAGCATCACTGCTTTCATTCTGTAGTCAAGGGAGGTTGGAAACCCTGTCCTTCTGGGTGGAAGTTGGAGTCTTTGATTATCTGATTGGTAGTCTTACACCTGTGTGGGATGGCCAGTTGGACTGCAGAGTAAGGTAATACAGTATTAGTACAATCTTAGATGGTCTTAGAGCTTCCATTGGGACAATGAGAAAGCTGGAAGACACAGGCAAGGTTGGGTCATATTAGCAAAGTCAAAGATGATGAGGGCTGCCACCTCTGGTTTGTATTCTTGTATTTATTAGAACTATGGACTAGATCTTATTGTCGTTCTTCAGGTGAGCTCTAGGTTTACTCAGGCAGCATTTGTCTGAAGGTGCCTGTTTGCCTGTACCATCTTCTGTCAGTACCCTAAAGATTACTTGACTTCTATGTTATTTTGTATTTGTCTACAAAAATGATGGCAAAATAAATTTGGGCATGAAAGAGTACCCTAAAATAGTAAAACCTGTTAATAGGCACTCTCCATTCCATGTGGCTCTTGCATAATTTGGGCAGCAGTCTTGAATTAATTTTCTCCTGTACTTGCACAGTTGGAAAGAGCTCTGACTGCAGAGCACTAGAGAAAATGCATGGGACAGAAATACGCTCTTTCTCAGTGTGAGAAAGATGCCCTTATTAGTTCAGTGTGACCTGCAGTGATGTAATGCAGTTTATTTTGGACCTGATCAGACAAAGCAGTGAGCTGTGTTGCAGTTAAAACCCAATTATTTTAAGTGACAGACCTCATCCTCTCCTGTCTCTTACCCCATTTCAGCTCACTAATGGGGAGCTATGAGTGTCAAGAGTGGGACTGGTTCTGCTGTGTGTTTTTTTACAGACTCAGAAGTAAAGATCCTCTCTTCTGCTGAACTACAGTTACTACTATAGCATCTGCCAGGCAAGGAAGCAGAGAAATAAAGCATCATCTTGAGGGCTTCTGGTGTCATTTGCTAAGCCCTTAATGTATATGGTCTTTAAGAAGATGCTTATGCAGAAGGGAGTGCAGCCATATGTGAACCTCTTCCTTTGCTTTGGGGGCTCATGTGGTAAAACCCAATGGTGAAGGTGACACAGGGTGAGGAGGTGTGGTTGTGTTGGTGGGACGATGAGCAGCTGGGGCCAGGTGGTGTCTACTGGGCTGTGGTTGTTTGCAAAATAATAAGAAGATGAGAGCATAGAGGGGAGGAAGGAGATGGGAGACTGCAGCAAAGGAAGGTGGTCAGGAATTTCCCCACAGAACACTTCTTGTCTTTTGTCATCAGAAATTTTTGCATGAAATGGCCAACTTCAGTGAATTCACAACTTCAAAACGCAATTAGAGAATTAACAAACTTGTTTGGCTGCTTCTCACTTGTGGGCAAGGAAAAAAGTGCATAAAAGATTTCAGAAGGTCAAATTGCTTGCATGAAAAGTGTCCACTCTAATGGCCTGGGGGTTTTGAATCCTGGTATATTGAGAGTTTCTGAGAGTTTGACTCTGTCATATTCTGTAATCCCTCAGAAAAACAACCCCTCTTCTCTGGCCTGTAGCACTCCCTCCTCCCAGTTATTAGCAAGGCACAGCCTGGGGGTCTGGGTAGGGATGCTGAGAAGAGGCAAAGACTTTGCAGGGGAGGAGGGCTGCATCCAAGGGAGATGAGCATGTGTCCATTGGTTCAATTAGCCTGTGCTACAACCTGCTCTGATGGGATGTGGTCCTGAGGATGGAATGTTGTCCATCGGCCAGGACCAGAGGAGGTGAGCCAGCCCTACAAAAATATAATGATGTTGGGAGAGGTCCATCTTGAGAAAGACTGGAAGCACATCTTCCATTGCTGTCCTTGGCCACGATGGCTCTCAGCCTCGGGAAAAGTAGGACTTTCACATGATGTATTTGGCATTACATCTGTTAAGAGTCTGTGGAGCAATCGTCAGTTAAATGCTGTGCTTTGGGGCTTGCAGAGCCTGCTATGGGTCTGGTGTGGGATCACTTTCCCTGGCCCTGGAGGGGAGAGGGGTTGTTGCTGGGCCTGCAGGCGCAGGGAGCAGGGCATCTTCTGTGCTGTCAGCAAGATTTTTATGCTGCAAACCACTGGGGATAAAAAGTGAAAGAGAGCATGCTGCTCAAAGGAGAGATGTTTTCTCCAGCGTCCTTTCACATAGGCATACTTACCCCTGCCAATAAATCACTGCCCTGCAATACAGCCTGCTGGCTGCAGCTCTCTTGCAGGGAAGGATGTTTGAAGCAAAAGAGAAACTGATGCTAGTGAAAAGGCTTAAAGAAAGAGCCATCTGCAAAGTCTCAGTTCAGTATCAGTATCAAGGTCATGGCAGCAGGTTGTTCCCGGATTCGGGCTTCTATGAGAGGTGCAAAAGAGGCAAGGGTGGTTTGTTTGTTCGTTTTCCATGCCTTATTTCTGCCTTGCCTGGCAGGGATCTGAATTGCTCCATCAACATTAGGGCTCGTTTATGCTATCTGAAAGTCTTGATGGGGGAGACTGCTTCCTCCTTTTGGACCCGCTTCGTGGTCAGAGCATCACAACATGGGTAGTGAGATACTCTTCCTTGTGCAAGCATTGGTGATGTTTGATGAAATAGTACTGTGGGAGCATCTTGACATGGGCAATACAAAGCTGTTGTGTGAAACCATTTCCTTGCAAGTGGGAAAAGTGCCATAGGTGCTTCCTGTAGCATCCTTTAACTGCTGACCAGACAACCACGTGGAGTAAAATAGTCGAACCAAAACTTTATTCTTGCAAAGTGTTATCAGCTAAATCAAGAGCTGCTTTTAGCACTGAGGAAGATTTGAGCCAGCTAATGTGTGTGGTCAGGATTGGAGCCAGCTGCCATCTCAGCTTCTCTCATGCATGAAGATTATTTCATCATTGTTTTTTCCCAAATGCAGCCCACATCCTTGGCTGATGTTCCTGATTGTATTTCCACCACCTCCAGGGAAGCTTTTCTGACTTTTTCCAGGTGATGATCTGCGGGTGGTCAAGGTGATGCTGTGCTAAGCACTGTACAGATGCAGAGCAGGATGGTAGTACAGTTGAGTGTGAGGTAAGAGCAGGCAGATGCCAGTCCCTCAGAGAATAGGAGGCAGCAGCCCACTGTAAGAGTGGTTGAGGGATGAGGCTGATTTTTTTTTTAAGCATGTAAATTATCCTGTTACTGTATAAGCAAGAAAGAGCAGAGTGTTTAGCAAGTATGGGGAGCTACACCTGGCTGAAATTGTCCAAGGTGCTGAGAAGCCAAAGGGGGTTATGGATGATGTTCACATAAGCTTTGGTTCCTTAGGAAACTAAGCTCATGAGAGCAATGAGAGAAACCACTTGATAAAAGCAATCATTTCTAGACTTAGCTTCAACAGCTTGTTGGGCTCAGAGCAAGCACTGTAGTGTGTAGTAGGAGAACGTGGTGGTGCAGAACGAGGTCACCTGCCCAGTTTGCCGCTCAGCATCAGTGCCTTGTGAGGCATGGGGTGCCCTGGTGCGTAGAGGTGTTGTGTGGCTGGTTTGTGTTTCTGAAATAATCCGCCATCAGTTTCCATGCTGTGCCTGTCCTGTGGTGTGGCTGCCAGGTCAAAGGTGGGTGTACAGTGTGGGGCTATGTGCTGCCTCCCTTATGTGATCTGACAAAGTTTAGAACTACTGTAGCACTTTTATTTTTTTCCCCTTCCATCTTCTCTCCCTTCCCACAGTCTCTTAAGAGCTTACAGCATCTCCTCGTGATAAAAATAGCTTTTGGTGTCCACGTGGGGCTGAGTGGAGCTGCCGCCGCCACCGCTCTGCCTGCCCTTTGTTTGAGGAGCTACAGCACAAACTTGGGGCAGCTCTGAGGAGTGTTTGATACCCGGGCATGTCTACAACTGGCTTTGCAATAGCAGCTCAGAGCAGTTTGTAGCTGGACCATAGGCATTTTATTAAGGAAAATCAGTTTATAATCTCTGCTACCTGTTCGGTGTTTTAAACAGTGGAGAAATCTCTGCAAAGCGGTTGCAATGGTTTGTATTAAATCCTTCCCCCAAAACCTAGTGATGGCCATGGAGGCATTTGTGATGACAGCAGCAAGATGTGAATTGTCACTTTATAAGCGTTGAGTTACGTTAGACTCTGAATACCAGAATAAAAGTTTTAGAGCTGAAAATAATGCTGAAGAACATTAAGTCACCTTTAAAACCCAGCCTGCATCATGGGTCTGTAGAGTGAATAGTACCATACAAGTAAAGAGTTTATTTTCCCCTCATTCTGCTTTTTGCTGGCACATTTCCCATAACGCCAGTGCCTCTTGATTTACACCATATGTAGAAATTCAGAAGAATCCTAATTATAACTGCCTCTTCTGACGTTTTCTGACTTGAACTTCTGAAAATATTGGCTGCGTCTGTAATCTTGATCCAAAGGTCTCCATTTTTCCGGAGTTTGAGTGTAAATCTCTATTTAACCTCAAATGCACACATGGCTGGTGGGTAAACAGTGCTGTCAAAAGCTTTAGCAGGCCTTGATTTTAGTCTGCAGAGAGGAATTCTGAATATGAAGAAATCAGTTAATTCTACTTATGAGCCTCAAAAGAGGAGTTGCTGCTTTGCTTCCACTCCTGTTTGATGTCACTGTTATCTGATGCTAGCCGTAAAATGGATTAAATCATCTTCTGTTGCTTCAAAGGCTCAAGTATTAGAGCTGGGCTTTGAGAGGAGCTCTGGCATTTGCTGCTGCTGTCCTTCACTGGTGGGAAGTGGTTGTTCTCCTGATGCAGGGCTGCAGTGGGCATTAGGAAGATGTTGCTGTCATACTGTCTATGGAACATCGTTCACTCTGAGGTACTTCCTGATACCACTGTCTTAGCCCTCATCTCCCATCCCTGTAAGCAGATCCCTCGCAGACCTGGAGATGGAAATCAAAAAAATAACAGTAATGGGGCTAAAAAGCAGCAAAAATCAGGGGAGCTCAGTATTTTGTTGAAAATTTATGTAGATTTTTTGTGCAGGAGAGATTTGGACATGGAAGAGGAGATGTTTTGTGGTAGCAAGTCATGACATTATTTCCCTGCAGCATGTGCTGGTGCTTGGTGTGTGCGGTAAGATTGCATCACTGGTGCCCTCTATTAAATCACAGTTTCCAGTAAATTCCCAGCAGCTGCTTCCAGTATTTGGCTGAACCAAAGCACCAGGTTTGGCTCTTACTGGATTTCAGCAAAAGTGTGTTACAAATCTCCCAGTAATTGATCCTGACCTTGTCCACAAGATCTTGGCTGCTTGGTCCCAAAGCCTGGCTGCATTTTCACTCTTCCCCAGCTGAGACCACGAGCAGTTCCTCTGTTGGCCACTGATAACCCCTTGCAGTGTGTGTTCACAACTTGGTGGAGCTGGAGGTGAGAAATGACCTCAGAAGGCAGCTGGGTTTATGTCTGAAAGAGGAACCCAGGCACAGGGATGCTGTATCTCTTTGCCATGGACCTCTGCTCTGTTTCAGTGTCCCAGAGTATAAGATGATTTGATGCCACAGCCTGCAGCATGCAGGGACACTGTACCAGGGAATTCAGCTTCTTGACTGAGTTTTGCAGCCTGCCATGAGCTTGGTACTGCACAAGCCCTGCCAGTACATCTCTCATAGTGGTTGGAGCAGTAGGGAGCATGGCAGGCAGGGATGGGGGAGAACGGGCTAGGTGGCAGTGGGGCTCTCCAAAAAGGATGCAAACCTTTTGCTGTTTAAGAAGCATAAGAGGGTTTTTGCATTTCAAGTGTCTGAGGGCATTGTGTGCAGATTGCATGCAGTCCTGCAGGTGGGGGATGGATGCACTGAAAAAGCAGGCCTGGTCTGAGGAGAATACAATCAAAGAGCATTTAGCAGAGGGGTGGGTATATGAATGTCCAGATGGAAACAGCAAGCCCTGCGGTTCTCCAGCCTGGTTATCAAGGATACTGGAGGTTGATGTACTGTTGTCAGGAGGGGGTTAAAGCATGAGTGTCCCCCCACTGAGCAACCTTGCCTGGCACAGAAACCTCCTTCTCATGCTGCTCAAGCCACAGAGAGGGCTTCTGTTCTCTGGGTATTGACATCAGCTGCCGCCAGGCCATGAGTCACCCTGGGAGCCAGGCTCGCTGGGCACTGGTCCCCAGGTGCTGCCGCTCTGCATCCCTGTTAGACATCTTACTTAGCATGGGGAGGGTGCTCCTGGGTTAAGTGCTGCTCAGTGTGCATCACTTGGTGGGTCCAAGCCCCCACAGCTCTGTCTTTGCCATGCATTGGGTTCAGTGTTTGTAGCCACAAGAGCAGGGCAGGACATGATGTCCCAGCAGGTGGCTGCAAGGTTTGGGGTCTGCACTCATGCTGTAAATGGTACAGAAAAGGAGCACTAATGGCTGGAGTTCTTTTTTTACCCCCAAGTTTTGTGTAATGGGGAGGAATAGTTTAAGCTCTATCTAGGGAAGAAAAAAAAAACAAACCGGGGAGAAGGAGGAAAATCTACAGAAAAGTACGTTCAGCTGAAGCAGACAACAGCATTTGCTGATATTCAGCCTCTTTTTCATGTCTTTCAAGTATAATCCTTCATTTAACATTACACAACTCCCTGTCAAGACTTGATCCAAAAAAACCCTCTATCCTCTCCTTGGAGATTTGAGGGAAATGTAGTCATTGCTTTATAACAAACGACTACTTCTTCCTCCTTGGCATGTCCTGACACTGCTCCTGCAGGACGCAGACAAGTGGGTGATTCTCTGCAGGTCACCTCTCCTGCTCTCTGCAGTCTCATCCAGAGCAGAGCAAAAACTCACACAACAGCTTGTCTCCAGGGTGAATAAATATTGAGCCCGATTGCCTTGGAAGAAAAGGGATCTGTTTGAAAAAGTCCCCTGAAGAAACCAGCAGCAGATATGATCCTCAGCCAGACTAGCGGCATGTGCTGCAGCATCAGTGGTGAGTCCAGGCACGGCAGTGAAGAAACAGGTCCTCCTGGAGAACTGTCTGTGTTCCTCTTCAGCCCTTGCTCAGTACAGCAATTTTGCAATACAAATGATTTAAACATCAAACGCAGACATTGTTGCAGTAAAGACAAGGTGAATCAAAGAGCTATTTAACAAACGAGACTAGGGAGAAGGATGCAAGGGGAGATCACAATGTCTTTGTCTAACTATTGTTTTTTCTCCTGCAAGAGCAGCAGGTCAGTGACAGGGACCAGCACATGGCATCCTTCCGGTGCCAGGATGCGCTGATGTTTCAGCAGGATGGGCGTCATACAGCCAGGAACTGGAGCGGCCTTTCAGTGCCTTCCAGCAGCATTTGGAAGTGCTGATTCAGAATTAGTGCATCTCTGTTAAAATCAAAGGATGATGCTGCGCCATTTCCCAGCCTTGCTAAGGAGACACTGCGCTAAGTCACCACCAGAAGGCAAAACAAAAGGCTCCAAATGCAAACCCTTTCCTTTTAGAGGTAACTTTAGTGCATTTTTAGAGGTTTTTTTATACCTCTCTGGGCTATGGCAAGAGGCCAGGTACTGCTGTTAGTGCTCTCCAGGAAATTCATGAACATTATGGTGACAAAGTGATGGGGTGGTGAAGGATCTTACAGATAGCTACTGTAGGAAGGAGAGCATCTAGCAAGGAGAAACACACTGATGTCTTCAGCTCCTCTGAAGCAGAAAAGCATTTAGACAGCCAAAAATAGAGGGGGATGACCTTTGGATCTGAGGTGGAGCTGTGGAGGGGAAGGAGCAGTTGGCCAAGCAAGGTGTTGGCAGCTGGCTCTGGGGAGGGGATTGCACCACCATGAGCTAAAGCTGGATGCTCACAGCCACTTTTAGGATCCAGCTGTAATTTCAACATCTGGTTCTGTCAAGCTGCCTTCAGCGTAGCTCTGATCCAAGCTTCTATAATTAGCCAAATAGCAGCAGCTATCGTGCGAAAAGTAAAGTGGCAGCGATGCTCATTGTAGGGGAAGCAGAGTGGCAGAGGCACTTACCGAAAGGGTAAGGGCTGGACTATGAAATTTTAAACAGTTGGGGTTTGATCTCATTTTGTTTCCTCCATCTGAGCACTTTGTGCAGAATGCTTAGTTAGGTCTTTTTCCCCTCAGAAAAGCACACCTAAGAAATGTTGTTTCATTTTGTGTCATCCTTAACAGAAAAGTTTACATCTGTCAACTCAAATCAGAAGCGTTCCATTTGTGGTCAGTTGTATTTGCTGAATTAGTACAGTTTCTCCTGAGTGAGATGGTCTGAGACTCTTTTGCCCCTGGATTCTGTTGGTGGCTGAATGCACTGCCTGTGTTTTGGGATGTGCTCTGGATGCTCCCTGAAGATGCCCTGAGCTGTTGGTGCTCCCTGGGAGAGTTAGCCCACCCCATGAGTACAGGCTTACAGAATCAGTGAGTATGTGAAACACCCCAATTGTAATTAGCATGAGCCACTCCTGCCCTTGAGCTTTCTCAATTTGAGATCAACCAATTCAAAATACTACATACAATTCTGTGTGGCACTTAGGGAACGTGGTTTAGTGGTAGACTTGGCATTGCTGGGTTAATGATTGGACTCAATGAACTTCTTTTCCAACCTAAAAGATTCTATGATTCTATTTTGATGCTGCTCAGGCTGCCTGTTCCTGTAACCTTGAATTTTTACAGTCAATAAATGGATCTCTACTGACTGGAGAGAGCTAAAGGGAAATATTTGGCTATTTCTCCATGGCTTTGATAAGAAACATTTAGGGTAATAGTAGGGTAGCCATCCCTTTCTATTTGTGACGGTTTATGAAGGCAGTTCTTGCTTCTCTGGATCTCCTGGTGTTTCTTCGTGGTTTTATAGTGTGTGAGTTTGTGTTCCCTGTTTAGTGACACAGGACCAAAAGGCTGATGCATCTTTCTTCTGCTAATGAGAAGGGAGTGACTAGAAGGCAATATGAAAACAAAGTACATGGAAAAGGCTGATTTCATGGCAACTCATCCTAGTTTAATTATAGTTCTATTAAAGAAAGATCTGTTTTATGTTGGAGCCCTGTGCAGGGCCAGGCTGCTTCTCTCACCAGATAATGAACATTTTTTAAGAGTTAGGTCATGTTTTTTTCTGGAGTTTGCTAGAACTGTCGTTGAGCCTTAGAGCAACCTCAACTGAGAAGCGTCTGCATTTCCCCCCTATAGTTTTCACCTTGAAATCCCCAGTGCAGCAGAGAAGTCTGCAGCAGAGGAGTTGTCCAGACTCCACCTCTTGCATGCTTACAGTGAAATCAGGGTGGGAAGTGCATCCCCAGCTGCCTAAATAGGACTGGTTTTTAAAATAGTGCTGCAGACACAGCACTATTGATGGGCCCCATCCATTTTCATAACCAGGGCAACCCTTGGGGGAAGCGGTTATGTGGCACATCAGTAACAAACAGTATAGCCCCAAAATGCCTAAAAGATGAGGAGGCTGCTCAGTGGGGAGTGAATTTCAAACTTGCACTGCAGAGGGCAGAAGAAGAAATTTTAGCATAGAGAAGTCGCTGGGAGTTCTGGTCAATGATTTCTTGGGACAGGATTTATCCTCGATTTATATAATTATGGGAGCTCATAAGGTGGGATCGCACTCGTCCAGGGGATGTGAGGGTGATAGTTTTAGAAAACCAAGGTGTGCAGATGTCTTTGTGTTACCCGGAGGCTGTGGCTGTGCTGCTGAATGTTCCTCCCTCGACAGCGCAGCTGCTGGAGCATCCTATAGGAGCTGATTTCTGGGACAGCTGTAAAACCAGCGGCTAGGAGAGGAACGAGTCCTGAATTAAAAATTCCTCCTTTCTCTGCATAAAGTGGTAGCTTTGACTGTAAATGTGTCAAGCACTCCATAATAGACAATCAGGAGCCGTTAGCACCGCAGCAGATGTTCTTGAAGCTATTTGGATTTCTCTTCAAAGCAAACAAAGAGGAATGATATCTGCATGCAAGAATGGGTTTCCGTGGTTTATGGTTGCATGGCAGTTCTGCTTATGCGGGGGGCTGCTTTATTCTGGGATGCCCTGAACAGAGCCATCTGAAGTCAGTGGTGAACTTCCCTGTTGACTTCTGTAAAGCTCTGTTTGGGGATTAAATTAATTTTATCCTTGCTTGGATTGACCCATGTGAGCAGCTGCCCAGGCTGAGATTTTATTTACTGGTGTGAGTGAGAGACGCATCTAAAACTGTTCAGGACTTGGAGGATATTTTAGCCTGATCCCGTGGCTGTGGTGTGAGGTTCTGCAGGATGCCAGTGTGAAATCCAGACCTTCAGGTGGATCAGGCTAAGATTCAGCAGCATGTAGGTTGGTGTAGCCCATTTGTGGTGCATGTTGAGCTCTTCATCTCCAAGTCTTGCAGTGCCTTGCCTCTTTGCTTTCTCTATAGAAGTCAATGTATTTGCATGTGAAGCTGTAGGTGGGTTCTCCCTCACCTTGCAGAGGTCCAGGCAGTGTGTAGACAGCTGCCTGGTGTGGGATGGTGGCAGCAGTCCCTTCAGGTGCCAAGAAAGGTTCAGTGCATCTTCCTGTGCAGCTTTTGTGCAAGTAACTCACAACAGCTGCAGTGAGGAGTTTTTGGAGCCTTTGTGTCTTACCCAGGGAGGATCCTGGTTTCCAGCTTGGGAATGGCTTAGCTCTCAGAGTTCAGCTTCTGAAGAGTACTGCTGTACAGATATTATTATGACTTACTGCATGCCTGTCCTTAAATGTTTTCTCACCCAGCTTTCCAGCTAAATCAGGCTTTGAGTGTGCTCTGTGCTAGTAGATGGGATGAGCATTGAACTGGGAACCTCTCAGCTTTCATCTGCCTTTTTGTAATAAAAAACTGGCTGAAAAAGGTCTCTGAAGGTTATTTACCTGTAACTGGATTTTTTTCTCTGAGCAGCCAGCAGCTCCCACTTGGGTATGTGGGAATGCCACTCAAAGAGGAAGCATATGATTTCCAAGTGCGATTAGATTCCATATTAAATTTTCAGTAATACAAGTGCAAGACTTCCAGTAAAGGCATTTTCTGTAGCAAGGGGCTTTAACGTGTCCCAGCAGATACTGCAGCAGCCAACTATTGCCTTACCTTTAATACATAAAAACTTGCTCAGTTATTAAGTTACCATGGAAGCTTGTACTGTATCGATGGTCAATTGCGAACTGATAAAAGGGCGGATGTGGCTGTGTTCTCTGTAGCGGACACCAAACCTGATATGCCCACAATGGTCAGGTGAAGGCTTGGAATTGTGTATTTTGGCATTTTCTCCTGGTGTTTGTTTCCACGCAGCATTTACAGGGCAAGTGAGTGCTCCCTATGAGCTAAAGAATCATTCTACTAAAAGGCGTCTTTTCTCCGCAGAGTATCCTTACCACCATACTCTGCTGTTGCTTGCCCAGAGGTTGCCACCTCCTGCTGCCTCGGTTTTCCACCTTTCATCCCTCTGATGGCTTCCCCATGCTCTGTGGAGACACCATGTGTGTCTCATTTCTGCTGCACCCAGTCATCCCAGGGGGCAAAGGTGATCCCATCCAAGATACCTTCTGGGAGAATGAATCAATGTTAATGTCTTCCTCACCTGAGAGCTAATCTTTAAGGAATCATAACATGTGATTAAAGGAGCCAGTTAAAAACAGCTTAGGAAACTGGATTAGGTACATGATCTCTTATTGTGGCTCCTTTTAGCTGACAACCTGGTGAAAGAAGGGGGTTTCGATTACACAGGGAAACAGCGGACCTGACAAGAGTGTTTTCTGACTCTTAGGCTTAACGGTGTCATGTACAATTTTAATCAGATTTAAATAGTGGCAAACATCACGGACGTAATGGATTTCAGCTTTATTATTAGGGCTTTGCTTGGAAGCAGTTTGGATTTTCAGCTGTGAGCCAGCAATCCAAGTGTATTCATGATGACATTAAAAGGGACTGGAAACCCAGGGACTGACCTTGCGTTTAAATACCACATGCCCGTGTATGGGGACAGACCTTGTCTTCTTTTTGTCAACCTCAGGATCCTGATGCGTTGTTAAGCTCAGCCCCATGTTTTGTCCATAGAAGTGATGTATTTGGCTCCATTTCATGTATTGATCCCAGCAGCTGGGTAGCTGAACAAATGACTTTTTCCGTTTCAAAGGCTTTGTTGCTCAGGATGAAGCAAGATGACAATGTGTTTTTGCGGCGATCTGGAGTTTGTTTTCCATGCTTGGCTTGGATGTCCTACACATGGTCTAAAATCATCTCTGTCCTTGTTTTAGGGGGGCATTGATCTCCTTGACCTTCCCATGGTGAATCTTTATCTTGGCTGTGCCAGTTTGGGGTGATTTGTTTAGACGATAAATAGTCACTGAGGGCATGGACATCCATGTTTCTGTAGAGTCATGGTACTGCCTCCAAATCCAGTCTTTTGGGGAGGCTTTTTTACATTGTGGGGGAAGATGCCTTGCAAGGTATCAATATGGAAGATGGTTTTGTAAACCACAGTTGACTTTGGTCGGAGAATTGGTAATGGCAAACAGCCTTGTATGTACAGAGCTCAGGGATTGACTATCTAGAGTTGTCAGAGACAGAAGTTATCATCTCATGACAGTCAGTTGTTGAGGTCTGTTCAGCTGGTTGGTGGTCCCAGTCTTGCATGAACAGGAAGAGGGAGGAAAGGGGAACATCGATGCTTCTCAAGTTCCTCTTAGGAGCAGCATGCGGTGTTGTTCCTTTTATCAGTAAAGGGAAACATACGTGTTCCTGCTGCCTTGTGTTTGCCACCTAAAACCACCGACCTAACATTTCAGCTACTTCAACTCTGAGCTGAGCATTAATGATGTTTTCCCTTAGAAGGCCAAGGAGGTGTCTGTAAGGTGGTGTCTCAATCATCTACTAAATCCTGGCTTTCTGTCTGATGTAGCCATTCAAGTGCTAATTGCCTCTGATTAAGTCAATCATTTGCAGAGTGAGTGGGTTAATTGGGTATTGTGGAAGCAATCAATCTAATCAGCTGCTTGCATCCATGGCTGAGGCTCTACAATGCAGTAGGACAATAATGGTTTTATGGGCTCCTGGAAGGCAGCAGAGGCAGACTGGATGGCAACAGGAAACTCTTCTCTGCAAAATGGCCTTTAGGAAAGGTAATTTGGATGCTAAGTGTTCATTAAGAGAGCACTGATTAAGAGCAGGGAAATTCTTACCTCTAAAGTGTGGTGTTGGAGAAGAGGGTTGGTGTTGGTGTAGGTGTCGTGGTGGGGCACGTGGGAGGTCTTTGGCTGGGTAAGATGTGTTGTCTTAGTGGGCATAAAGAGTTTTCTTAAGGGGGTGAAGGGAGATCACTCTTCTCCTGCCTGCAGGACAGTGTCAAGTGAGACATGCCAGGCACCCATCCTTATGTAAGGTGGACCAAGAGCTTACCTGCCTAGGAGTAAAGGGACTCATTTGCAGGATCACTGCATGCATTCTCATTCTCTCCTTGCTGAAGCTTTCATTTCCAAAGTACTGTGCTTGAGCAGCAGCAGCTCTTGGTGGCTCCTCACCTGGAGAGGTGCAGGAGAACACCTAGGGAAAGGGGTGTTTGTCTCATCAGCAAGCCTCCAAGGTCCTCTCTGCCTCCTGCACGTGTGGATGCTGTCATCTCGAATATGCCGGTATCTGCGCTGCTGAACATGTAACCAGCAGGAAGTGTATTTATCCGGAGATGACTGCAGCATTATTTTCAGGGAGGTTCCAAGCTCCTCAGCACAGCTGCAGACAGGAAGGGGGGAAGCAAGCTGTTGGTGCTGTACAGCAGAGCAGGGGAGTGATGGCAGCCTTTAGTGCAAGCTCAATGTTAGAACACCTTCTACAGGGGGGCTACTTTATGTATGGGGAGGATGAGTTTGTTTCTGGACTGTTTTCTCTTCAAGAGAAAACTTAGTATTCCTTTTTTATTGGCATGCAAATGCTTAAAAATTCAAATTGGTGTTTCTTGCTTTGTGGCTGAATGCTACAGAAAGAAATATTATGACTTAGAGCAATCAAACCAAATGATTTACACTGACACAGACAAACAAGAGGGGTGCAGCTCTCTTTACAACAATATTCAAAGTCCAGTCCATATGGAAACCTTAGAATATGGCACCTTCTCCATCCAGCCCTCTGACTATGGGCAGTGTGGTTCATTTCAGAAGGAATATCCTTCTGACTCTTCAGTTTAAAAGGAGGTTATGACATTGGTGTCAGTGGGAACACGGGATGTCAGGGATTCACCACTGAACTGCTCCAGATAATTATGCAATTTCTTAACCTCCAAGAAAAAGCAGGCGCATCCTCTCCAGTAAGTACCTATATACTGTTCCATTTTAATTAACATTGTACAATGTTAATGTAGCAGGCTCCTTGGCTTCTGACATGCAGAGAAGTGGCAATATATACCCTGCAATTTTAGTGATAAAGTGATGTTGTATTTAAATCTCCAAAACTCTGAACTGGGGTCAAAACATTTAAACTGCTTAGAGGTAAGAAAATCTACTTCTGTCGGTGATATCCTACACAAGCACTAGGAAAATGTGATTGCTCTTGGATTACGCACAAGTAATTTCTTTTCTTCCTATGTAAGCCTCCCAATGCTTTGTCTTGCAGTGAGACAAGAAGGCAAGAAACAATATAGTGATGCATTTGGGTTCAGGGATGGTATTGGCCCTGTTGCTTTGCTTGGTTTTGGATATGCTAACGTGTTTTCTCCTGAAAACCTTGAACCGGACCTGGTGTTACTACAGCCCTAGAAATGCCATGGAAATGAGCAGTTCTGATGCCTCTTGCCAGGTGAAATTGCAAAATAAATCACCAAAGCAACTGAAGAGCAGGTGTGGTTTAATTCCATGTTTATAATACTTCATTAAGGATCACAGAAAGCAAAGTCCACGCATGTGTTTCTTTTCCCAAGCCAGTTGGTCTGATTGCCTTCCTTGCACAGGAGGGTTTTATTCTTTGAGAACAAAGGTTGAAACTGAAAGAGTTATTTTGGGTACTTCCTGTAATACACATTCTCAGACACCAAAACCCCCATCATTAATTAAGTACCGTAAAGGGCTTTCTGAGGTGGGGAAGTAGCAATATCCCTCCTCTTTAAAAATGGGGAACTTGCACAAATTGCTTGCGGAAGTTGGATGGAAATACGGTGTCTCTGTTAGATTGTCTTACTAGAAAATCCTTTCCCTTGATTCCTCTGCAGCCTCTCACACAGCGAGAAAGCTGGGCTAGGCTAAAGCACCCAATGGGTCTTGCCAGTTTTTGATGCCTGGCCTGGAGGAGCTCCAGCCACCATCTCAATGAAGCTGACACAGGGCCATGTGCTATCTTTTTTTCCAGTCAGCCAACATGGTAAGCCAATTTTCTTTGCCCCACAGAGTTTTAGCAGTGGCGATGAAGTTGAGTGTGGAAGTGACAGTTCCTCATTTTACCTCCAAAACTGTGTAATGGGTCAAAAATACCCATTTGGGCTATGTGATTTCAGGTTATATTACGTGCCATTTGTTGGCTAACTTTGTCACAACTGCTTGGTGGTTTCTTTTGCAATTGTCATAGGTTTGTGCCAGAACTGTCTGCAAAAGCAATTGGTTGGGTTTTTATTCTTGGTAGGTGTTTGAAGTGGTACAGAAAACCTGACAACCAAACAGCAGCAGTGTTAGCAACACAAGAGCAGTATTTCTAAAGGGTGACCATAGGTGCTTTCCAGCCATTCTTCACCAGGTAGTTTTTTGCACAGTCACAATTGGGTAGTGGTTATCAAGTGGGATGATGACAGGCAGCCACATCCTTCATTCTGTGCCTGGGAGAGGAAGAGAACATGTTGGCAATCCAATGCTGCATGGTCCAACACCAGCAATCATCAAGTATAATAGGACTAGTAGCTATTTAGCTTCAACCTGAGCAGAACAGCTCTAATTAAGATCTGAATTCAGCCAGATACTTTGAAATACAAAGCTGTTGCTAAGGTCGTACAGCCCACAGAGACAAGGAAGAGATGGTTTAGTTCTCCAGCTCCAGTATGGGATCTGTTCCCTGTTCAGACTCCTGCAGTTTTGTTTCTCAATGCCTTCTCTATCTGTTTTCACAATCCTTTAGATCAGGACATTGAGGACACATCTTGCTGGCATACTGTTTGCCTGGAGAACCCGGATGGGTTCATGTTGGGTTCAAGTCCAGTTCATGGTGGTTTGCATTGATCAGTGTTGACAGGGGTGCAGCTTCTGAGGATGCAGCCCTGGAGGAAGGAGGAGAGAGGAAAAAACAAAGGAAAAGAAACAATCAAAGGATTTATGAAAACCTGTGCAGTTAGCAGCTGGCTTTGCTAGGGCAGCCAGATCTGTCTGGGAAGAGCCGCCATATGAACTATGGAAAGAGGTAACAGTGTTGTGGTGGTGGTTTTGGTTTTTTTCTATTCTTCCTTGGAGTGGAATTTTTGGGTACTATGTTTTGCCACAAAAGGTTGGCAAAAGATCAAAATGATGACATGTCCCAGTATAAAAGGGCAGGAAAAGCTGTTTAACCAGCCTGACTTCAACACTGGCTCACAGTCTTGGCCTGTGCAGCTCACCAAACCTCCCTGGGTTTCCCTCTCTTCATGTATGACCATTGCAACACCCGTCTGCCAGGGGTAAGCACTAGGTTGACTTTACAGATTTGCAATTAGTTGAGATCCTCTTTGGGGAATTTTATTTTTTTTGTCCCTTAAGTGCTAAGAAATGTGCTAAGAAAAGTGCCAAGAAATGTGTTGTGGCGGGGAACAGGTTTAATGAAGAATGCCTGCAGCATCCTTCGCCATTCGGATGTTTGTAATGCAACGCTGGAATGAATGGATGAGACCCACTGCCCAGACTTGTGGAGCTGACTTCCTCTGAGATGGCACTGCTGAGCATTGTGTGCCCAGTGTGCTCTGCTGAGCAAACCCAGGACTTCTGAAATAAAAGATGGGCTTTCCTTCTGCATTACTCTGCATTTGCGTTTGGAGGTGCCACTGTTCACATTATCTCTCCTCTCTCTTGTTTGACACTGATGTCCTCTCTTCTAAACCCAGCTCTCTGCAGCCCTCTACAAGGTATTAGTGTTCCCCAAATGTCAGGCACAGAAGAGGCAGCGGAGAGGCTCTGAAATGGTCTCTGACATTTAGTGAAGTAAATAGAAATGGCTGTTGACGTATTCTCTCATTGCTCCAACTGGCTTGGCATTAAAAATCAGCACCATTCAGGAACAGAGACTGTCCTGTCCTGCGGTTTGTAAACCTCACGCTTTGAGTGCAGACTGCTTCACATTTTTGTATTCAGGAGAGCAGCGGGCAATTCTTAGCCATCAGAGCTCCAGCAGCATCTCTGCTTCACGTTAAGCAAACCTTGCATTTCACGAACATATCAGCCAGGCATCACCTAGTGCCTGTCTGTCTCCTGTCAGAGACATTATGCCTATTCAGCTCCATCGTGTATAGCCTGCTACAGGGTACATGGAGGGTTTGCTGATAGAGCCTGGCAGGTAGCAGCGCCTGACTCTGAATCAGTCAGAGCTTTAGTTCCCCAGCAATTGAATTCCTGCCACTGTGGTGATACAAGAGCATTAGCCCAGGCCTTTCCCATGCTGTTTTCAGATGAGTCTGCCCTTGGCTGGGGTTTAGTGGCTTTTTTGTCTGCTTCTCTTCTCAGGCTTTGGATAATCCTGCTCCTTGTGGTTTCTTCTCTTTCTGATCCTGCAAGTACCCTCTGATGGGTTAGTCATGTTTTCACTAGAAAAAGTACATAGCAAGCCTGCAGCTGGGATGGTATTGAATTGGTGGACTGAAGTAGCTTGTTCTGTTCATGGCTGTGGGGAAATCTCTTGTGAGGTGAATGGGTGGAGGGAAGAAAGAGCTTCAGACTTGTCGTTCCCCTGATGTATCCAGTATTGGTCCTCTGCATTACTGGACTGACATATCTGAATTCAGCTGCTGGTGTACATGGGTGACAATTCTCCATGTGGGATGGAGCACTTGTTTTGCACTGGAGGGGTGGGAAGGCTCAGAGGTGGAAGGGTTGTGCAGACAGTGGCATGGCATCACCATCTGGGTGTGCTCATGGGATAACTAAGGTTTGGGCTGTCCTGTCAGCATCTCTGGGCAGTGACGTGGGCTCAGCTACTGCTGGGTCAGTGTGGCCATACAGTCTGCTGGATCTCATGGGGGGGAGAGGCGCACGCTCTGCTCATGCTCATGCTCACTCATGCAACTGAGTTGTAAATAACGCAGGAAGGGTGTCCCTCGGGCTCTGAAATGAAAACGCCATGCCAGTTCCTGGGTGGCATGCAGCACCTGGGTGAGACCCCGTGTTTTAAATCAAGCCCTGCTGCAATATATGCCCTGTATAGAATAACAAAACAAAGGAAGGGCTGCTGACAGCTTTAAATGTTTCCATGGCTTCCCTCTACATCAAGTTATCAGCAGTCCTGTGTGCCAGCCATTGACTGTGCTGGACAGGTTCATGATGCTCTCAGTGGTGAGCATTCAGCAGCAGCACTGGCTTTGCCATTGCACTTACAGCAGACACCAATGGCTTTGCCTGATGTTCAGTAAAGTGTCTTTGAGGACCTTGAGGAAGTATTTGGTGTAGAGCTTCATAAGCCTCGATGGAAGTGTGTGTGTGCATTTGCACTTTTAGTTGCTTTAGGTTTTTGTGTCATGGAAATACTTTATACCACTTACAGCTGTATTGTCAGTGCTGAGGAGTTGGTTGAGGGATTCTACATCTTGTCATCTTTTAAGTCAGTCCTATATCAGGATGGATAAGTTAAAAGCAGGTTGAATGAGGAATTCCTGCATGCCATTGGTTTGTAGCAGGCAGGTGAAGGAAAGGTTTGAGTATGCCATATATGCATATTTAAAAAAAGAGTTTAGGTGCTTATTTGGAAGTTGTTATAAAGCATGTAAGTTTTAATTGTAAGATCCTGGCTCCTGAGAGCCAATAACAAAAAATCAATAAGGGATGAAGCTAAGAAAGAAAGGGAACACATTTTTTCAGTGCGACTTTTGTGTAATTGTATCTTAAACAAATGGAGGATGCCCATCAAACTGCTCTGGTAGTGTTCACAAAGCTTGTACTGGACAGTTCTTGGCTTTGAAGCGTTTAGGCATCAATTAAACTTGTAAGTTGAGCACTGCGGCTGGTGCAGGCGGTGCTGGCAGGGATCAGCTGTAATTGCTTTTCTGATTTGAGCAGTTTTTTGCATTCTTTTTTCCTCTGCCCCTGGTTGGTTTGGTTTTTAAATAAAGCATGTGTATTTTGAATAGTGCTCTTCCTCAGCAGCAAATATGCCCATGGGGCTGATATCCAGGGACAGGAAAGGGGCATGGGATGGCCAACCAGGCTGGAAGGGAAGGAGCGCTCAGTGGCTTTCTGAACCAAAGTGCCCTGCAGTCAGTGGGAAGAACTGCAAGCATTTCCCCTTTTTCCATGTGAAAAATGTATTTGTGGCTTACACTGATACAGCCGTCTGCCCTGAACCACTTTCCCTGCATGCACACACTCTGGTGTCCATTCTTCAGCAGCATCAGCAGAGAAGAGGAGATCTCATGTGCCTTTACCTTACTCCAGAACTGCTACTTACATAGGTTGAGCAGCACCCCTGGTGCCAGGAGCTGTGGCACAGGCTGTTGTTTGAGAGCCTGTGCAGGGCTTTGCTCTTCAAGTCTTTGACTGTATTGCAGCACGGGATGCAAAGCAAGAATCCTTTGCCTGCCACATCGCAGTGTCAGAGCGGGGACACCTGAAGCACAGGCTGTTGGGAAAGAGCAGGGAAAATCTGAAGGAAAAGGCCTCTTTTGTTCATGTCTTGAGCAATCCAGCCACGCTTTTGGTCTGCTTGGGTTTGAAGTTGAAGCTCTTCTTTTCTTCACCCTCTCTTTTTGAACACAGTGCTTTATCCTTGGTTCACAGCAGTTGCTTTCTGCTGCAGGCTACCGAGAAGGATTTCTGTGGAAGAGAGGACGTGACAACGGGCAGTTCTTAAGCCGAAAGTTCGTGTTATCAGAGAGGGAAGGTGCACTGAAGTACTTCAACAAAAATGACGTGAGTACCTGGGGTTGCTATGTGCAGACAGGGGATCACAACTGTAAGAGCATCTTTGAGCAAGTAATTCTTGGGCCACCATTTTACTTATACAGATCTCATAAGAACTGAGTCCCCGTTTGCTCTAGGACAAGGGCACAGCTCACTGCTCACTTTAGTAGGGTTTACTCTCAGCCTACCACAGTCATGGTGGGACACCCAAACCAGCAATTCTCCATGTTCCTGCTCTGTTGCGATTAAAAATTGATAAGGCTTTTCTGAAACCAGCAGCAAAGGAGTATCCTCAGCTCTGTCTGCATCCTCCAGCTGACATGGGGTTTGTATTTATGGTTAGCTTGTGATGAAAGTATCACCAATGGTAGCTGAGGTCTGAAACCTCCTTTGCATGGCGTGCCAAGCAGCGCAGAGGAAAAGCTCCCTGGTTTTGTCTTCCAGCGTCAAGCAGCGTGGAAGCATTTGTCGTCTTCCCCAGAGCTCATTTCATTTACTGTAAATGAGAAATGGAGCATTACCATGAAAATTGTGTTGTGATGAATGGATAGACACTACTATTCTGCAGCACATAATGGAGGAAGGGAAGGTGTTTTCCCTGAACTCCGGGTCTCCTGTGAGCATCACAGCTGGGAGCAGAGCAGACTGAGCTGCCAGCCAGTTTTCTCAAGTAGTTAATGCAGGCATAGTGTCATGATGTGCCACTCCATGCAGAGGAGGAACATCCATCCACTTTTCTCCACACTTGGCAGCCAGCTTCAATAGCACCTTCTTGGCCTTCAGCTTGGTGTGGTATGGTGCAATGGCATCTCAAGGACAGGAGACAGCCAGTCATTACCGAGAGAGAAGTTGAAGTCCCATTTAGTGGCTACTGATGGCTCCAGTAGTTCAAAGCTGCTTTGCTTTGTTGTTGACCATAACCATGGAGGAAATGGCAATGTCTGGACCCATCCTCTTTGCTGGGGCTTCCCCAGGGTCACCCACAATAGTTGTTTGTCCACAGCAAGTCCCCAAGTTTCCAAAACAGCACTAGCATCTCTGCCAGCTCAGGGACTTCTGCATGGTGCTGGGGACCATGGCACTACTGCGCTGTTTTCTCTTGTCCCTTGGCTGTGCCCTAAATCTGGTGTTACAAAGAGCCTAATCTTTATCTTTGGGGATGTTTTATTCTTGCTTGCTAGTTCACTTCTCATCGCAGTCCTGCAAGTGGGGTAAACTAGAGATGTTTTGTAGGAAGACCAAGTGCACTACAAACTTCAAGTGGACAGGTGGTTTTGGTGTCTCAGAGGGCTGGGTCTAGGCTCACCGTTGGGCTAACCCACCCGAGAAGTGGGCTATATGGTATATATTTGTCCCTTTGAAGAGGAAATTTACAGTTTGGAGGGCAAAAGGATGATCGCCAATTCCTCATGTGGGAGGATAGGACTAGGGAGGTGTGAGCATGATGTCCCCTGCCAGCCTAGCACCCAGGTCTGAAGTTGGCAGTGGGGATAATCCTCCATCTTCTTGGGAAGGATGAACTGGGTGTGGGTGCTTGAGATACAGAAACCAGCCTGGCCTATTGATTAACAGTCTGCCTGAATGGTTTTCTTTCTTCTTTGGTAGTGCTCATCTCAGAGTGAATGCTGGTCACTTACTAGGTAAAGGGTCTGGAGAGGTTAGGAGTCAGGAGACAGCTGGACAGAGGCATGGTGAAAATGGTTGTCTTTATAGCACAATGTCCAGTCATGAGAGCTGGTCTGTCCATCTTGCTGCTGGGCCGAAACCTTTCTCCCCTTGAACTCTGATGCATTTTGCAGAAGAACAGAGCATTTTTCCAAGCTGGTAGGAAGCACCCGCTGATGTCCAAGCAAAGGCTTTGATATCCCATCAATGGGCAGTTCTGTGGGCTGGGAGTGATTTAGGGTTTTTTTAGCTAATGGCCTTAATCAGGATTTTTCCGACCAATGAACTGCTTTCTGGTTTGAAAGCCAATTCTCAGGTGTTTGCTCACTCAGGTGTGTTTTCCAGGCGAAGGAACCCAAAGCAATTATGAAGATTGAACATCTAAATGCAACTTTCCAGCCTGCAAAAATCGGGAACCCACATGGACTGCAGATCACTTACCTGAAGGACAATAGCACACGGAACATCTTTGTCTATCATGAAGATGGCAAGGTGAGAGCAGGGAGGTAACGAGGAGTTGTAGGTTGTGGTCCTGGGGGTTGATGTTGAAGTCCCAGCCCTCCTGGAGGAATTTGCAGTGGGTGCCATCTCACAGCCTTAATTTCTTCCCTCCACCAAATATTTTGGAAGTCTCATAAAATGCCATCAGCCCTGGAGTGTCCATAAAATCAGCACTTGAAGCCGTCATGTTCACATCACACCTGCTTTCCTGTGGCTGTCTTGGTGCCTTCAGCCTTTTTGTTACATCCCCTTCAGCACCCTGCCTGTCGGAGAGGCTTTCTGGGGATATTCCCTCATGGACTGCAGGGCAGGGATTTGAGGGATTGTCTCAGTGCTCAGCCTGTTCCGAGCTGTTCACCCAGGCATGGTGAGACAGGCAGCACTGATGGGGATAAGCAGTACGTACTCAAAGCGGTCGCTGCTCTCCAGACTGTGTAAGTCAGTAATGCCACCAAAACAGTCTTCACTTGTGGATGAGCAAAGCTGATCTCACCTGTGTTGCTGCTGAGGCTCTGGTTGCTGTGGAGCCAGGTGATGCCTGTCATGTTCACAGGCTGCATGTGGCTCATGTGTAGTGCAGGTGCTCCTGGCAGGAAGCAATTAGTGCATCAGGATGTGTTAATTAGTGGCATGGCATGGGTTTGTCCATGTAGATAAATGTACATGCAGTATGTGTGTGTACATGCATATATGCGTGTAATAGACATACATAATAGATGGTCGTCCTGGCTGGCCCCGCACACCCTGCAGCACTTCAGGGTCTTGCTCAGTCTGTTTGCAGGTCCTGGAGAGCTGTTCCAGCAGGAAGATGTGTCTTGGGCTCTGACCATTTTAAAGGATGTTGTGGTCCCTTGTTAGCACTTACCCACCACTGATATACAGAGCCAGGCAGGGTGAAGCTGAGGCACCCACTGGAGATGGAGACCGATCCTCTGCATGGGATGACTCCTCTGTGCAGACCACCTTTGTCCTGGAGGCAACTGAACTGGTGCTTTTTGCTGGGGCTGCTTCTCCTGTGGGCACAAGGCTGAAGCCACCCTTTGCCAGCACCCAGATCTGCATCGGGATGTGGGAGGCAGGGAAGGTGCAGAAGTGAGCTCCTATCCAGGGCTGAAGCTCCCTCTGCAGTACCTCTACAGTAGTGGCTGGGGCAGCTCAGCTGCAGTGAGCTGCTGCCAGCCCAGGGATCACCATCACCGACGGGATGCTCAAAGATGGGCTGTCTCCAGGAAAGGCCGTCCTTTAGGGTGCAAACCAAGGTCTTTGGATGTTCTCTGGGTAAATTAACAAAATGCTTGTTCCCAGTGCTCTTCCTCTCCTGAGCCACACCAGGAGTTTTCAGGATGGGAGATGGGGCATGAAGGACTGAGGAGCAGCAGCAGACAGGCTCATTGCTTGAGCTCCAGGGTTGGATGATCTGGAGGTACAGTGAGAAGGAGTTGTGTCTTTATCTGAGGTTGTCAGTCTGATACCACTGCGGCAATGTGGGTGGCTCTGGTACAGGATGGAGACTGGAGAGACACTAATGGGGCATGTGGAGGGGGTGTCTGTGGTTGTACTTCAAGCGGAGTGAAGGAAGCTGAGAGCCTGCAACGGTGCAGGGCAGGAGTTCATTTTCTCTGCTTGCTGTGAGACTCAGAGAAAGGAATCTGCACTAATGAGCTGATGACACCTTCCCGTCTGAAAACACTGAGCAGTTTAACATCAGTTTAATACATCAGGTATAATCTCCTCACTCTGTCTGTGCCTTTGTTTGTAAGTGTATAGACAGAAGAAGTTTAGCAACTGAGCCTTCTGGCTTTGCATGCCCAGGTATAGGTTTGTGTAAAGAAAGGTGGTGGTGTCACTTCCTCCTGCAGTGGATGATCAATATTCTGAGAAACAGTCATCTACTGGAAGCCAGTGAGGGTTTCAGCTTCTACTTTTCTGCAGGATGAAATCCTGTCTCACATCACAATCAAGGAGGAGACCAGCACATATATATATGTATATATATAAACTATGTATATAGTTTTCATAGTTATATAAATATATCCATATCCATTCAGTTGGTTACCGTATGAAACATCAACACCTTAATATTGCTCATTACATCCAGCCTGGTTTGATCATCATTGACTTCAGGAGCCTGACTCTTCCTGACTCTCTGTGCAGCTCTCTGGGGTCTGCTTAGCTGCTTAGGGTAGGAAAGCAGGTGATAAGTAAGGAAAACCTTAGACAAGTAGGTCAGAGTTTTCAAAAACATTGTTTCTGTGTGTCTTGTTATGTTTTCTTCCTTCCACTTGAAGTAGATTATCAAAGCAAAGCTTTGGAATTTTCAGGGGGTGGCTGTCATGTCAGACCAGTTTTGAGATACCCCCAATTCCATAATCAGTTACACAAGTCACCTTGCCCACCCCAGGTAATTTATAAAACATAAAAAAGTTTAGATGTTACTGAAGGCTGACTTCTGGTTTGATACGGTCTTCCTTATGCTGCAGCAACCTCAGCTGAAAGGGTTGACTGTTTATTTGAGGATGAAGCCGGAACCTGTCCCTGATGTGTGGTGCGGCAGCCAGAGGTTCAGCATCCCCTCTCCCTGCAGCTCAGCATCCCAGTGTGCGCAGCTGGTACATCTCCCTTCCAATGTGCCTTTCTTCTGCCCATACCTTTAGACTGAGGCAGTGTCTGACAGCTCCCTGTGCAGATCACTTCAAATTAATGTGGCATTTCTCAGTGAAACCTTCAGAAAGGCATCCAGTGTGGCACAAGCTCTGAGGGTCTCACCAGAAACAAAGTAATCACTGAGTTTTAAAATGAAGACGTTATAAAACAGCTATTTTGTAGGGGAAAGGCAAAAACAACGAACCAACAGCAGAAAGCAAAAGATTGAGAGATTGTTGCCAAGGGAAGGAAGAAGAATTGAGAAGTGAGCTGAGACTTCATCATTGCTGTGTTTGTCCCTAGAGGAATCACAGATACGACTGATAGACTGGAGTACAAAGATTAAGAGAAGTTTAGCCACCCTTAGCAAAAGATGGAAGTGTGTTACAAAACACGGATTCAGGCATTGTGTGCTTGTGGCTGCTGACCGGTTGGTGGCAGGCTGCAGAGGCGTCAGGCTGCCTTTGCACTGACGGCATGAGCTGAGCAGCATTTATTGGGTCAAGCATCATCCCTCAAACGCTGATTTGTTGCTGGTGTTAACAGTTCAGAGATACACTCAAACCCTTCCCTCTGCAGAAAGCCCCGTGGTGCTCACTGTAGAGCTCCGTGCATGTCCTGTTCTGCAGCCTGGGGATGTTCCCCATCCTTCACCCGTTTGCTGCTCCCTTTTATGTCTTTGTATTGTGCTTCTTTTAGGACTGCTGCCGCACTGCACTCTGTCACTTGGGACAAAGCGATGGGAGAGATGAAAGGCAGCAGGATCACGTTATTTTGTGAGCAGAGTACGTTACTCACTGTGCTTTTGTTTCATTATTAGGAAATAGTGGACTGGTTCAACGCCATCCGCGCAGCACGGTTTCATTACTTACAAGTGGCATTCCCTGGAGCCAGCGACGTTGATGTGAGTTTTCCTGCAGTTTGGTGGTTTTTCTCCCCTTGCTCATATTCAGCATTTTTAAGCAAGCTGGAAAGCTTGGGACATGCTATATCCTTCGGAGGGCTTCACAATGACTGGGTTGCAGTTCCTGCAGTGGGATGTTGAGCCCACATGCAGCACCTGATAGAACATCCATCCAGCCTTGGAAACCACGTGCATGTGCATGCACACATGCTCAGCCCTCAAAATGTGAGTCGTGCTTATGAGTAACTCCAGCGCTGTCACATGTGCAGGGGCCATGAGCATCTTTCTCTAAAGTTGTTGCTGTAATGTGTAAAGCTGATACAGAAGCTGTAAGGTAGAAAAGATGAAGGCAAAAGAATGCCAGTGCTGTACCCAGGTCTCTGGGATGAGTTGTGAGCATGTCAGTGCAGCCTGTCTTATATCTCTGTCTTGTATTTTCCGGGAGCTGGAACTGCTAATTGCATTGCCTTTTGCTAATATAATACTAGAGGCATTATTAATGCAAGCTGAGAGTGAGTGTTCTGTGTTGCAGTTGCACTTCAGTTGATGTGTAATGTCACTGGTTGTTGCAGATTACTCTGTAAATAACCAGTAATAGTTGCTGTGCAGCATATACTTTCCTCAGTCATTTCTACCCCTTTCCATATTCTTTCCTTCTCCTAAAATTGGTTGGTACCTCTGAATCAAATTACCCCCCAACATCCCTCAGATCTTAATAGAGTTGGTGAGTGTTCATATCCTCACCCCCTGGCAGTTTCGGTGGGAGACAAGTTCCTGATGTTTTTACTTATTATCCCCTTCTCATCAGTTACTCTTTGGAGTAAACAGAGGACTGTAACGTATAACAGTGTTACATTTTTGACCTTGGAATACTGAACAGCCCTTCACAGCATTCAGCTTGGGGAAACCTCTGTGGAGATGAGGTTACGTACGTGAGGTAGCTCCAACCAGGGTGTTGCCATCAGTAGCATTTGATTTATGAGTCATTTACCCTGTTAGAGAGAAGAAAAGGCATTAAACAGGAGCCTGGTTAAATGCAGTAGAGAGATACAAATTGCTCACACTACCCTAAGGATGCCCAGGCTGCCTCTGCAGCTCCTAGGGGGTGAGGGTCTCTGATGGATGCTTTGGGGATCCATCTGCAGCGTGGGGAAACCTCTCTGAGCCAAGGGTGATGAGCTGTGTGCTTAGCAAAATGTCCTCAGTCCTGTCCCAGGAGCCACACATCGGGGCTATGAACACTGCAGAACCCTTCGCTGCCTCTTGATGAAGTGTCCAACACCAAGATGCTCGTGGCTGCTGCGGAACAGCTTTGTGATTCTTTGGGTGGATGTATTTTGGGGTGTCTTTGCCTTACAAGCACATTTTTGCTCAATCTGTTTAAATAAAAGGCAGGAGCAGGGGCGGAGATGCACAGGTTCATCGGCCCTGTTTTTGGTGAGGCTCATCATCTTTCAAGAGGCTTTTAGAGGCATCTGCTAAGATCTCGCAGCTACTGCCTTGTCTTCACTAAGCAGCGTTAAAAATATCCCTGGTGCTGGTAGCTGTTGTCAGCAGTGTCTATGTGTGTTAATGAGGCTTTACGGGGAAACCGTACTTCAGGGCTTGTGTGAGGAGCAACCACTGCATCTGGTGGAGGAGATGTATCACCAGGGCTGACCCATGAAGTGGGATTTGGCCTGTGGGCTTCTTCTGGCGGCTGCTGGCTTTGCTGGACAAGTGCTTAAAGATGCTTCATGTTTCTGCACCCATCTCTACTGAGCACTTCGGAGGGGTGGGACCAAAGTGTTCAGCCAGAGCTAATGGGTGAGCTTGGTGGGGGCTTTCCTTCCAGTGATCCTCTGTGCACCCAGGGACCCCCCCAGCTCCCTCCATCTGATGCTGCTCTCTTTTTTCTCCTCTTCGTCTGCCTCCAGCTGGTGCCAAAGCTTTCTAGAAACTACCTGAAGGAAGGCTACATGGAGAAAACGGGGCCAAAGGTAGGACATAAAACACTTCTGCAGTCCCTCTGAACATCAGTCCTGCTCTTTATGGGGCTGAGAAGGGTGCTCTGGTGGGACAAAGACACCCTTGTTGGAGCCTTAACGCCAGGAATGTGTTAATACACTTGGGAGCAAACATTAAAGAAATCCAAAACCACCTCACAAACCAACCACACCATCCCCGTTTTCCCTTTCACTGCCTATTCCTGCAACCCCACCTGCTATAGCTTGCCAAGTGGCTTGTGCTGGCTCCTGGTAGCCCAGAAGCTGCCTGTTCTCAACTTTCCCAGCCCACTGGGCTCCAAGGACATTGATATTCCTGGATCGTGTCTGGTAGGAGAGGAGCTGTGCTGCTTTGGTATGTAATCTGGCGTTTTTTGACTCTTCAGCAAACAGAGGGATTCAAGAAGCGATGGTTCACCATGGATGACCGACGGCTCATGTATTTCAAAGATCCCCTGGTAAGATGAGGGTTCCTGGGCTGTCTGTTGGAAATTGGCAATAATAATAAATAGTAATAACCTGCAGTGAGGCTCAGACACTGAGCCCTCATTGCTACGTGGATCTGCACAATATCAACACGCAGTAGCTCTGTGCAGATATTCACCAAAACCACTTTGGAAACCCTGTGCCCCAGCTGCAGGTTTTCCTGGATTTTGGATCCCAGGTGTTGGTCCTGCATTGAGTGCCCTGGGAGGAGCTGGAGCGGAGCTCTGTGGGGTGGCTGGTGCTTCCAATGGTTGGCTGCTGCGCTTTGCTAATGGAGCTTGTAGATGGTGCAGGGTGTGAGCTGTGTCCTGGCTGCCTGGGAAGCAGAGCTCCCCTTCACTGTTAAGTCTGCCTGACTGCTCTGCTGTATCCTAGGATGCCTTTGCTAGAGGGGAAGTTTTTATTGGGAGCAAGGAAAACAGCTACAAGGTCCTGGAAGGGCTCCCACCGTCCACGCAGGGAAACCACTGGCAGCATGGGATAACCATTGTCACCCCCGATCGGAAATTCCTCTTTGCCTGCGAGACAGAGGATGACCAGCTGGAGTGGATTACAACTTTTCAGAAAGTTATAAGCCGGCCAATGCTGCCTCAGGAATACGCAGGTGTGTTTGCTGGCAGGGCTGAAATCGGCCTTGACCCCTTTATTTCCCATGTGTTAGAGGATGGGAGGGATAGAGGGGGATCAGGGATACAGCGGCATTGCTCCCTCTGCGGTGCGAGCAGGGCAGCCCTTCATCACCAGGGGAGGATGCAGTCTGTCCGAGCACATGGCCACTGGGAGGAGGAGGATGGTATCCTATACTCCTTCATCACTTCAGGCATGATGGCCGTGGTGCTGTATGGCTGATCAGTCACCCAGTTACAAGGATAACTGAAGCCAAGGAGGATCAACAAGACAAGGACCATCCACAGGGAGGACCTGCACTATGGCCACCTGCCAGCACTTGTCCTGCTTTTAACTTTATTTTCTCTGTTCGTTTTCTTTCAGTGGAAGCCCATTTCAAACATAAACCTTAGCTGGGACTGGCTGGGCAGACCTGAGGAGTGAGCTTCTGTTTACAACACAACGTGGTTTTATTTGAAATGTTAAAAATAATGAATAACAATAACAGTAATAATAATAATAATACTTCCCTTTCCCCTCATCATTCACTTGATCATGTTGGAAACCAAGAAGGGTGGCAGCGAGATGTCTGATGCTGATCCAACCCAAAATGCTGCTCTGTGGCTGCTCCAAGGGATGCGCTGCTGGGACAAGCAGTCCTGTGACCCCAGCACCCCCCACCTGCTGAAAGGTGTGTCCCTCAGCAGGACAGCAAAGACTGTTGGTGGCACATCTGGGGGGAGATGGGTCTTTTCCCCTTGAGCTGGTTCCTGGGGGCTGGAGCTGAGCATCCCCACAGCCCCAGCTCTCCCCGGCCTCCTCTGTAGGGAGGGAGCAGGGGCATCATTCACATCATGGGATGTGAAGCAGCAACCTGGAAACACCCAGAGTGGCAATGTGCAAAACGGCTGAGCCTCCTGATGGCATCAGTGTAAATAAGTAAATTACCTCACCCGGGGAGTGGTGGTGATGCTGGACCCAGGCTTAGGGTCAGACAGGATTGAGAGGAAATGGGCATCATTGACCTTGTCACCTGCTTAATGAAGGAGGAGTGGTGCCCATTGTGGACAGAGCAGTGCTGTCCTCAGCCCTGCAAGGGGGACACCAAGCCACAACATGATGCCAGGGAAGAGAAGCTTTTTGGGTTAGGGCCCATGCTCTGCTCCCCACGTCCTCCCCATTCCATGGTTGGGGGGCTCACACCGTTCCAAGAGCCCAGTGGGGAGTGAGGGGTGCTGAGCTGTAGGTGCAGCTTTGCTGACAGGCGCTGTTAAGAGGCTGTCCCAGCCCAGTCCCATGGACGAGTCCTTCCAGCCCACGGCACGCTGCTCCAGGCTGGTGATTGCACTTTTTCTTTTAGTAATTCCCTCACTTATATTTTTTTTGTTGTTATTGTCAGTTTTTGTTAATTTTGTCAGTTTTCCTGCAAAAAAAAGAAACAAATATAAGCTGCTTTGAAGTGACGTTTCAGCGTGGTGTTGAGCACTGTATTTCCTGTGGTCAGGGCGGGCGGGCTGGGACCTGTACACCATGTGCTGGATCTTTACCCCAAAATGAAAGTACCAGCCCCAGATATGGACCTGTCCCACGTGTTCCTTAGGTTGGTGTGTGTAAATGAGAGCATCTCATCGGCTGTATGCATTCGTTCTGTCACTGGTAAGACACCTGTGGTACTAAATGTCATTTGAACCAATAAATTATTATGTCAGAGCTGTAGCCTTGTGGTGCTGGGGCAGGGGAGGGAGGTGGGGTTAACATTCAAGTAGGTGATGGTGCTGGCAGCACACTGGGGCCATGGGACACCCACAAAACCGCCTCATCCCCCAGGAGGAGCTGCTGCATCACACGTGTCTGTTTATCCCAGGTAAATATATTTCATGTAAATTACACAATTTATGTATATAACATGTTATATGTGTTTGTGTATGTGTGTGTAATATAGACTGTATAGTGTATATATTTTATATGTAATATAGTATTTATGCACACACATACACAAAAGATAGATTAGGAATATAGAGATGAATAGTTAATAAATAGCACTAGAATAAATAAATAGGATAATAGGAATATAGAAATAAATTTATTTCCATATTCTTAGGAATACAGAATTAGTTGAATATTCACAGCAACTAAACTGTGGATAGTAGAGGTAGCATAATGTATAATACGCTTTCATGTATATGTGTATGAGCTGAATATAGTTCATATGCACATGTGCATGTATACAGGTAGCCATCATTAGACATGTGATTTACAAATGTATAAGCTAAATGTATTTTATACATACATCTGTGTGTGTATAGACATGTTTATAATTGCAACGTTAAAAGTGTTTAAGTATAAATATGCACATGTATGCTTTTCATGTAGGTATAAAATATATAAATATATTGCATATATATATATCCACCTGCATTTGTGTATGTGTAACTATAGATATTAAATTTATATTAAAAGTCAGTGTCTCACTGACAGTTACTTAAAACCCCAGGCCTGTCAGATGCAGGGAGAGGAGAGGCTGGGCTAGTTGTGTTTCTAGCTAGCTGTAAAGATTGTGTGTGTTCATAGTAACACTGTAAGTTCTATGCCATCCCATTATTTAATTATAAATTATTATATACCCAAAAGACTGTTTAAATGTTTGTGTATATACATTCTACGTGTGTGTATATGTATTTTAACATATTTTCAGCACACATGTATGTTCTGTACACACCACTGTAATTACTGCACCTGTATTTTATCTCTAGGAAGCTGTCTCTGGGCACACTGCAGGCACAGCCTGTGCCCAGCAGCAGATGCACAGTGAGATGGGGTGCTGTGGTTTGGGCTGGGTGCACACAAGGTTCAAATCAGGGTGTTGCTGGCAGAGCCAAGGTGCTGAACACCAAACTCACCTCAAGCTGAATCTTCAGGAAGGGGCTGTTGGCAGACACTATTAAATGCCTATAGCACCATCCCGGGTGGGGGCTCTTTCCTGCGCTTGCTGCAAATCAAAGCAATCCACATCGGCTCTAGACATTACAACACCCAACCAAAACTAAGGCAATGCCTTTACTGCTCAGAGGTAAAGATGCAGCACGAAGGTCTCAACCCACAGTTACATGTAGAGGGGAAAAAAACAGCAAGAAAAGTAACATCTCCACTCATAAAACACTTAGAAAGCAGCAATATCACCCATCCTGGTATAAAGTGTTTATTTGAGACTTCACAATTAACACAA
Source organism: Forpus xanthops (assembly GCA_032466535.1). NCBI lineage: Eukaryota > Metazoa > Chordata > Aves > Psittaciformes > Psittacidae > Forpus > Forpus xanthops. The sequence goes on from JASSUY010029928.1 coordinate 111,585, forward strand.
AGTCTTCCTTTCAATGCCTTTTCTTTTTCATACAGTCAATAGATTTGTATTAATCCCTCCCCCATGCATGACTGCTGTTTATTAATCTAAGCTTTTTTATTTTCATGAAAAAATAAAGCGTTTCCTCACCATTTAATCTGTTCACGGTACCACTGACATCTGCTGTGCTGCATTAAAGAGAAAAAGATGTAGAATGGCTATGCCTACCACTGGGGCTGAAATTACTCCATTATTTATTGATCTATTCTTTTCTTACAGAAAGTGTTAAATGAATCAATCACCCAAGAAAAATAAATATATCATAAAGAACCAAAGGCTCTGCAGTATCCCTTTTCTTTACATACAGCTGCAGTTCAAACACATACCTTGCTCATGACAAATCAATTCACTCACTACAATGCTGTTCTCTTTACATATGGTTGTGAATTTAGGCTGAAAAAGAATCTGTTCCAAAGGAGCCATTAGCCAGAGGTGGCATTTAGGTGCCAAATTTTTGTACCTAGGCAAGAGAGATCCTCATGGGAGCCAATTACCTACATTCAGCTGATCAGCTTTTACTAAAGAGCAATTCAATCTTGTGCTTTTCAGGAAAGTATTGGTTAAATACACACGTGGGGTCAGCCAGAGTGAAAGGCAGCATGAGCGGTGTGCATGTTACTCACAGCAGTGGAGGTGAGTTCTTGGTATCAATGTCTCTTGGATGTGCATCTCAAATTATGCTACTTGGCTCATCTCACAGTACTTTTGGCACCAGCCTCACACACAAGTTACTCAGTTGGTCACCCTGCCTTTTGAGACCTTTCTTGGAGACAACAGAGGTCAAGGAAGCTTTCTCGTAACAAAGACGGTAGTGGATAGGCCATGAAATACAAGACCCATATTTATGCTTTATTGAATTACTGTGCAAAAGGGAATACTGCATCAGAAACCGCAGAAGACTATATTTTAATCAGTCACCAGCTGCTGTCATCAGAAACCTGCTAACAATTGCTCCAATTGGTTCATTTGGCTACTTTTTGTTGGTTTCTTTTTTTTTTTTTTACATAAATAATATAGACCAAACATTATAAACATTTCAGCAACCATTTCTAAAAGACCAAAGGAGCCCTTTTAGGCGCCAAGAAACAACCGCAGGATTCAAATTCCAAAACTGTCTTTGGAGTCATCGAATCATCAGATTGACACGGCACCCAATGACATCATTCAGTCGAGCTCGATTGGACTGCTGTCTTCCTGACCATCTTCTGTGTCATCATCTTCTCCAGTTCCCATCAGACTGTTTAAAAGATTTCCTAGAATAAAATACAGGACAGTCAAATTTGCTAGTTTTGCATTCTCATCTCAAAATCTTCTAGGTACTTTCCCGCTGTCCTGCTGGGGTGCAGACTTCAATAACAAATTAAAAAAGAAGGGGGGATTTTGAAATAAAGGCATCTCAACAAGACATCAGTATTCACACACTGGTTTCCATTAAGAATTTATTATTTGGGAAGCTGTATTTTGATACTGATCCTTCTCTGTGAGTACACTGGAAAAAAAACACCAAAGTCCCATACTTGCGTACTATAGCTACACTCCAAGAGGAAGAAAAAAGAAATACAACCAAATGAGGGAAGTCATATCTCCAGCAGTGAAACTCTCAAAAAGCAGCAATGGTCTGCATTACGTTATAAAGAACTTGCTTGAAACTCAGAGGCATTTATGAGTTCTCCCTGTTTTATCTAATTTAAAAATGCTTGAATTGCTGGAACACCACTATTTACATATGGGATCTATGATGATGATGTTTTTAATCAAACTTTGGGTATCAGTGAGTTGACATTTACAGGTAAAGCCTCAAGTCATTTTACAAAGAGAGAAGCTTAGTTCTCAAGGAAAAGCATTTGATTTTACAAAAGTAATCCAGTTCAATTTGCTCATATTTTATTAAAGACCAAGAGAAATTCAGCCCTCATTTCCTGTTCCTTTTCATTTCTTGTAGATGTGGCAATACAAATTTCAGAACTTCTACTCTGAGAACATTCTTTTTATATCAGCACTGGGTAGATCTCTACCAAAGTCCCAGATTCAAAAATCAGCCACTGAAGTCTGAGGAAATCAAGCTTTAACACAAAGAAGATTTTTCTCTGCATTTGGAATTTGTACCATGTCAAAAAAACATGAGAGTCTTTTACATGCTTCTCCCCTCCTCAAACATGAAGAAAAGACTGATGGTATCTATAAACGACTGTCAGTAGAAACCTTACCTAGTAACCCCCCGTAGGACGATGTCTGCTTGGGTGGAACACCAAAGAAAAGCTGTCCTATTCTATCTAGGTACTGAAACGACACAAGATGAAGAACAATGTCAGCTACTTTGTTTACAAGTGAAAACACTGGGCAGCAGTCACACCACACAAGCTGAGTCCTACCTACAGGTCACAGAACAGCTGTTACTTAACTAATTCTGAGGTGAGATCTTCTTTACAACTACGAGTAACTCACCTCATTATACATGGGATCTCTCTTCAGTGAAGGTTGATACTGTTCACATAATACTGTAAATACTGTTAGTTTTCCTCTAGAAAGGAAACAACCAAAAATGTAATCTCAGTAACAATTTGAAAAGAAACCAAGAGCAACATGAGAAAAATCAGACTGTACCCATCCACTGCCAGTAACAGAAGCCAGATGAAGTTTAGAAGTGGTTGAACAAAGGGAGGACCCTTTTCTATTGAAGGATGTTTCTGTGTGTATGTCGTAAAAACAACCAATGCGCTGGTCTTATTTTTTAAGCAGAGAAATCTGCAAAAGAAAACAGAACACAGCAAGTTAAAAGGCAGAGAAGTAGTTTACATGAAGAAATTAAAAGGGAAGGCAAATGCTCAACAAGCTCTATTTCATTTGTGCACAGAAACCATCTTGGGCTTAAACTGATGGCAAAAACTAACTGGTAGAGATACACATCTTTGGCAATGGTTTGGCTATCAATTGAGGAAGGGGGAAATCACTACTAGTAGATTAACAGAATGACTATAACCAAAATCTAAGCAGGTTGCATACAAGGCAGTTATTAAAAGAGGGCATCAATTAAATAAAAATGTGGAAAACCTGGCCACTGTGTAACTCAGATTAAATATGATACCACATTTACTAGTCCAGATTTTACTATGCTGAGGTAAAACCCTATTAAAGACTTCCCTCCTGGCCCCATCTCCTCCCAAACACATCTCCTTTCAGTATGGATCTGCCAGTGTCCAATTACTCTTGCCATTCTATTAGTACTAGCTCAAAATACCATGGCATCAAGATCACTAGTAAGTTTGACACACAAAGTCTCACAATAAAGCTACACTTTGAGCTCCCAAGCCATCTGTCACCAGTGAACTGATTAATGTCCCAAAACCTTTGTTCAGGTCCAGTTCATTTAACTGGCAATCTCTGCAAGTCCCATAGGCCTAACAAGAGACTTTATCTGGTACACACGCTGTCTGCAAGCACTGGGAAAGCTCCCACAAGCAGTCTCATTTTTGCTCTCAGACTGGACTCCAATTCTGTACCCTCACACATGCAAGGGCATTGGGCTCTTTTGCCTTACTGCTGAGCAAGGAACTGCAACTATTTTCATTAGTATGAACTGCTACATAAGAGGATTTAATACAGTATTTGAGATATAGGACAGTAAAGGATGCAGTAACAATACTGTATAAATACTGAAAAAATGATTTCTTGCTTGTAACTTCTCCTCACAATTTCCCCCACTCCAGAACAAAGACTCATAAAATTGTGTAAGAGTCCTGTACACACTGGATTTCCATAAAGGATTTGCTACCTCTCATAACTGCTGCAATCTTTATCAGCCAGCTATGGAAAACAGGACAAATTTGACATGACAGCTCACTACTGCCAAGAGAGACAGACATGCTCTCACCTCCTCCCTCTCCCCCAACACCTACTCTCCTACTGACTCCCTGCTGCACAGTCCTATCTTCACCTCCTCCTCAGACTCCTCCATGAGCTGCTTTCCCTGACTGAGAAAGCCATCAGCTGATTCAACACAGTAAAATTGGCTTTGTTAACCTTAACTGTACATGAGTTTTGCAAAGGCACATCATAACTTGAATTCTCACCTCCTACAAAATAAATGCCTAAAATAAATGGAAGCCACAGACCAGGGTGATCCAAGACAAATTATCTTTTAGGACAATGCGACTGAGAACAAGTACTACACAAATGGTAAATATAGAGCCTACTTAGGTCCAGTTTTAGTAAGAACATCAAGGGAAGCCCTAATTAGACATAAAGTGTTGTTAACAAAGCTAAGAATTGTCCTTTCAGGGTCAAACAGATTACATTAATTCTTCAGGTAATTAATATGATTTCAGGTTTCAACCTTAATACATTTTTGTTTGGGTTTGAGTTAAGAGTTGTTTGAGGTTTTTTTTCTCCCCCCAGTCTGTCAAATTCAACACATCAGTTTTGAGATGATTCTCCTGTTTCCACACAAAATGAGTTTCAGAAGCTCTGGCCAGTTTTACAGGTTCTTTTGAAAGGGTTAGTAAATTAGACTGGCCTCAAACACAGTGTCATTTATGAAGAACAGTTAATAAGAAGTTTAACACCTACTGTAGTACTGCCTGTGCTACAAACATGTCGACCTCACTGCGATATCCCCTGGACGAGGAGAATTCTACTAGCATATTTGCACATCCTTCACCATCTGTGGAGTGCAAGAAGTGATACCGAGATTCACTATAGTTTTGCTCTACAAAAGGAAAAAGAAAAATGCTTTTAAGAAATCAGTTCATCATACCTGGACATAAAAACAAATTTGTTAGGCTTGTATACTACGGCTGGCAAAAGGACAAGAGTTACACACACGGTATATAAACAAGACTAGCCAAAAAGAGAGTGGGCATTTTACTTCATGAGTTAACAGACAATTTATGAAAGGAAGTAATAAATGTTATTCAAAATACATTTGAACAAATGTTATTAAATACAGCTTATTCAATACCACAACAAAACACAGCCACCACTGGGACAATCAGCTTGCAGCCATATTTTATCTAACTGCATGTTGACACTTCATATGCTATCATCAGTGCTGAGGAAAAGAATCAAGAAGTTCCATATTAAACTATGTGCACCAAGAAGTCAAACTGCATCTTCAGTGTCCTAAGTGCACAGAACGAAGGCATTTCCTATTTCTAGTTTAGCCCACTTCTGCTATTAAAATTAAAATTGCTTTCATATGCTGAATAGAACAGCAATTACACAGGAAAAAAAAGTGTAAGAAATGGCAATGAGTTGTTAGAACTTAACTGGAAGCAAAGCACTATGCAAAATCACTGCAATGACAAAACTGGATAGCTGCTAATTCTGGGGATTTCAAAGCTTTGTTTTAAAATCTGAGCCTTTTCTGAGGAGACTCTCAAAACCTACAGTCTAAGAAAAACGTACACATTTTGCTCTTCAAAGGAACAGTAAGCATAAGGCCGCAAAATGGGGAGTTTTGCTTTCAGAATGCAACCGTTTCTTACCCTAATCACATCTCAGCCTCTAACTTAAATGCTCTGAGGAAAATCCTCCCTTTGTGGCTGGTAGCAGCCATCAAGCTAAAAGTTCCATAAGAACAGTTGTGGAATTGCCTATGGCACACAAAAAAGGCAATGAGCTGGAATGTTCACCACTGAGTCAGGATTGTTACATTAAACCACTATAATCACTTCATAGTTACTAAAAGATATAAAATAAACAATCATCCTGCACAGTTACTAATTCACAAGAAACCACAGAAAAAGATGGCATTTATTCAACTGTTCTCACCTTTGTTACGTAAGACTTAAAAAACTGGCAACCGTCCACAATTACAATAATTACTTAGTGCATTTTTGGTTTATCTTACATCCCAAGTAATAAAATCCCACATAAATCAGAGACAACATGGAATAAGATTGGTGCTCAACATCTCTGAAAGTACCTAATTACAGATCCAAAGACTGGTTTGGATGGTAGGTGATACATTTCAATCTTTGCCATGTTTATCCAGGATTTAAAAACAAAACAAATATAAAAAGCCCACAACATAACAGCTTTGCTCCCCAGCAATCTTCCTCCTAATAACTCACCTCAATGTGTAAAGGATCAGCCTTCTTTTTAAAGAGAGCATTACAGCAGTTGTGGTTTTGTTTTTGCACTAATATACAGTTACAGCTCCAGATTTTTTCTGTTATCAACATTAAGCTAAATTTACTGCAAAAATCAGGTAATAGAACTCAATCAGTGATTTCCATTTCAGCTTCCTTAGATTATTTCCAAAGTAGATCTCTTAGAGTATCACACTTGCAGTATTTTCAAAACAAAACACAGAAGGGCCAGTTGATTTTCCTTACCTTTCCACAGGGTAATCGCTAGTAACTGGTGTAGTTTTGGGTGTCCAAGTTTTCCTGATCCCCCGCTAGACCATTTTAGTGCTCTGGACACAAAAGCCACTCTTTCGGGAGAATTCGGATCCATTAAGCTGAATAATTTAGCCAGGTTTTCTGGAAGCAATAAGATTCACAAATATTTACTATTAATAAAAACAGGATGATCTGCTGCCTCTAATGCATCTTTAAGACGCAACATTTTAAGTTCCAGTGCTACTGTGTCTTTAAGCTCCCTTAACAGCCTCCAAAGCCACCTTAAGAAGAGTGACTTTGAACTTAAGCCACTTCTCGGACATGCAGTCAATCCTGCATCTATCAGCCAGCAATACTGACATGACTGTCAACTGACAAGTCAGCCGAAAGCTGAGCCTTGCAGTCAGCTGGGAACAGCTTCTCTTCATGTGGGACCTTCAGGATGATAGACCATGGTCCTTCAGGATATCCCTGAGGACCATGCAGTTCAAAGGAAGAGGAAACACTCCAGGTTATGGGACAGCTTGCCATTCACAGGAAAGCTGTGAGAGCTGTTGTTTGGAAAAGCACCACCAGAAGACATGGATGGGATACATGGATCAGAGATGATCTAAGTAAACAAAGAATGGCCTCTGTCTGCCTGTCTACATCAATAGGAGCAGCTCACCTATGCTGCAGCAGTCATCAGGCCAGGCAGCTCTTAAGGTCTCCCTGAACTGCTGCTTACCAAATCCCACAGTTAAAGAAGAAAAACATCCTCGTGAGCGTCTGAGTAACAAATAATGTGCACACTACTACACAGCTAAGGCGGGAAATCACTACCCACCAAAGCTCTAGGGACACAAGTGACTGTGCAGACAAGTATGGTACTGCTGCATCAATGGAAGGACAATGCCACAAGACAGTTAATGTTTGTTCTGAGCATGTCTATAGAGGTACTGGTAATCTATTACTCCTAATGAAGTTCTCCCCCCTTGATGAAGGTAACCCTTAGACATGTGGCAGGGCATGCAAAAAGGATCTGGCGTTTCAACGACAGTCAGTGTGAAGAGAAAGCATATCTAAACATCACCAAACTGAGCACAAAAGTCACCTCACCTAAAAGGTCATCTGCTACTTTTGCATCCGATTTCTCCAAAGACTCTAAAACCAGCATGGACAGATCAGCAGCACTGTTTTGCTACAGAACAGACACACAGGAGTAGAGATAAACATACCAGTAAATAAAAGAAAACCAGGATTTTGTCAGAAGCAGATTTAACACTTTTATCAGCATCTACAGCTAAGGCACAGTATCAACTCTCAACCTTCCCCTATAACAAAATTATAGTGATTCAATGTCATCAAAAGAGAAGCTTGCAGGAAAGCAAAACAAATGCAGTTACGATTACTGTTTGGATGCACATATACTTCATATGCTTTACGTTCCAGTTTGGCATAATCCTTTGTGCAGGAAGACTCAACAAAGATTGTAACCAAAAGATTACAAAGCAATCACCCCAAACATCTACCACTGAGAATTCACCATTCACAATTTTGGTATAGTACCCTCGCCTGCCCCAAATCACACACAGAAAACCAGTTATGACTTACCTGGTTATGACTGAAGAACAGCAAAGCCCCTGAATACATTAGTTCTCTTGCTTCTGCATGTTTTCCTTGTGACATGTACCTGAAAACAATACCAAAGCCTTGATAAAAGCTGCCACTAAATAAGTTGTGTATGCTTAGTGTTATTTGCAGTTAAAAGATTCAAGGTCACGAAAAATTAAAACAAAGGCAGTAAAGAATCACATTATTTTTAGTAATGATGTAACTGTAAGTGGAAGCTACAATTTTTCTTCTCCAGACTTGACAGAACACAACCAGAGTGTAAGAATGAAAACTGAGAGCCTCAAATCTGATTTGGGCTAAAACAAAGAAAAGGAAATGATCCCAGGGGTTCAACTGAGCAAAAAATGCCAATGCAATGAACTCGGACCACCCCAACAGAGCCTTTACCAAAAGCAATTTAAGTGTGGCAGCAGACAGTTTCCAATTTCCATTTCTCTTCACTGTTTCTCAAATAGTCTGTTTTATGAGTAGTTAATAACAACATCCAATTATCTCACAGCAAAAAAGGAAAGACATCAGTTCTACCAGACTGCTTTAGTATCTGCAATATTCCTTTTGTCTCCTATGACACCTGGTTGTTCTGTGCCTGTTCCACCCCTTTCTGTTCCCAGCAGTCAGAACAGCCTCGCACTCCTTCAGCAGCAAGGTCCCTGGTACTGCAGATCCAACATAAAAGCATCCCCAAGGCTAACAGAGAGGGGTTGGTGGCTCTGGGGGTGAAGCAAGGGGGTGGTGGGACCATGCAAGGAAAATGAGCAGTGAATCCCAAACACTCATGCTACATGTGAGATTCCCATCACACGATAGGTCCTACTGGCAAGATCAGATCAGACAGTGGTTGAGAAGCTCAACGTGAGTTGGCCATGTGCTCTTGCAGCACAGAAACCAACTATATCCTGGGCTACATCCCCAAGCAGCATGGCCAGCAGGTCGAGGGAAGGGATTTTCCTCCTCTACTCTGTTCTCATGAGACTCCTGCTGCCCTGCAGTCCTGCATCCAGTTCTGGGGGCATCAACGTAAGAAGGACACGGCTATTGAAGCAAGTCCAGAAGAGGATCACAAAGATGCTCTATGGGCTGCAGCACCTCTGCTCTGAAGACAGACTGAAAGAGCTGGGCTTGTTCAGCCTGTAAACCTTGCTCAGGGGAAAACCTTAGAGCAGTTTTACAAGAAACTTGGAGAGGGGCTTTCTACATGGGTATAAAGCAATAGGACAAAGGTGAATAGCTTTAAATTGAAAAAGTGTAGCTTTAAATTGGGTGTTTGGAGAAAATTCTTCCCTGTGAAGGTGGTGAGACCCTGGCACAGATTGTCCAGAGAAGCTGTGGCTGCCCCATCCCTGGTGCTCAAGGCCAGGCTGGATGGGGCTTTGAGCAACTTGGGTCTAGTAGAAGGTGGCCCTGCCTGTGGCAGCTTTAAGGTCCCTTCCAACTCAAACCATTCTGTGATTCCATGAACAAGCAAGAGAGGAGGCAGTCCTCCAGTCCTGCTCATCATCTTCCAAAAACCCACACACCTTTCAACCAGTACACTCTGCAGAACTGCAATAATGGATAGCACAATGGTGGATTTTTGGAAGAGGTATCCTCAACAATTCAGATTTGCAACCACCAGAGTAAATGAACTGCATGTTGGTCAAATGGAGCAGGAGATCCAACAAGTTTATAGTTGGATTCACATCTGGGTTTGCTTCCACGTGTTTGAGTCCAAGTATCAGTGCTGATCCACTTCCACAAATTCTACTTCCAGTGGTTTTGCAATGCTATTTGGGAGCTCTGATCTGGAAATTATCATATCAGATACTAAAAGATGCTGACAACAGCTTTACAATACAAACCCCATTTTAAGAAATTGGGAGGTCTGGTATTTTGGGTTTGATTTGGTTTGTGGGGGCTTTTTTTAAGAACTTTTATTTTTGAAGGTGTTTTTAGTGGAAACAAATATCCATGAGATTGATCTAAATGGCATTTAGAACAAGAGAAATACTGTAAGAAATTATTAATACCAAAAAAATACCTACAACCATCAGGAAAACAGAAACCAATGTAACAGGGATGCTAAACTTGGAAGTTTGACTCAATCAGGAAATCACAAGAAGATTATATAGTTCAACCTGGCAGCCCCTACAGTAACAGCACCAGCCCAGGAATGACACTCGCTCACTGGGGCTGGTCAGGCAGCAAGAGCAATGTCCCACCCACTCTGTGGATCACAGGCAGGGATAAGAGGTATCCAGGAGACAGGCTTATGGGAAGTACATCTCCATTCACGACTTTTGAAGCTCCGAGTAAGGATTTCACGTTTAACACACACCTCATGAGAGAACAGAGCAATGCTCTACAGGCTGGTGTTGTTTAAAATGAGTAAGCACTGGCTGTCCCAGTTACAGTTCTACAGCTGAGACCATCTCAACCAGGCTGATGTGTCTTGGGACAACACTGCCATTTAACACACGTTTGATGGAGGACAGACAAGACTGCCCTGAACTACTCCTTGGCCTTGGTGCCTTTCCAAACAAGTATCACAGCCCCACTACATCTTTTTGCCTACAAGGAAACCCTCTTCCTAGCTATGCAAAACATCACTTTTTCATTGAAAGGAGCACCTCCTTTTGCTTCCATCAAAAATGGAAAAGGTGGGCTTTTTGATTCCAAAATAACTGAGGAAGGCTGAAACAAAGTACAGAAGTGAATACATTCAGAAGCCTGGATGAGAAGTGACACGCCAAGCTGTGTCCTCTGCGACCCTTGCTGCCATCACATCACATAACCCTTACTGTAAAATAGGCCAGGCTTTGTCTTCAAGTTGGATATATTCACAAATACAATTTGCGTCTTAAGGCCTAGATGGTGCCCTCACTGATCCCATCAGGTGGTTATGGCAGAACACAACTACTTTGATCTAATTTAATGGTGTTTGTCACAGAGGGTAGTGCAGGCTCTCTGCTGCACACCACCAGCAGAAGTCAGACTGCGCACCAAAAACTCTCTTCCCCACACAACTGGCTGCTCTTTTTCTGTAGATCCCACCATACTGTTCCCATTCTAACTTAGATGAGGTTTTGGGAAAGGTGATGCACAGGTGAACTAACAAGCCCCAGTAGACGGCTCTTCCACCTCACCTCTCCCAGCAGAACCTGGGCCCAACCAAGGAAACCCCTAGAAGAAATACCTTTATCTTTGCTCCTGGAATTAAGGAGCTGAATTTTAAATTTCAGTGAGAGAAAGGGTGACCAACCTGCAGTGGATGTGGAAATTAAAATACAGAAAAGGATCTGCAGTGAAACTCAGGCAGTAGCAGTATCTCTGAATAAATGCCCAGACCTGTGATACTTACTCATTGCGAAGTACACACATACATCAACCAGAATGTGATCTAGAAATCCCCTCTCTGTGCAGATGGTTCTTGCCATTCTGAGAGCTGCCCCTCACAGTGGTGCCAGAGGGTCATGCAACAAAGCAGCCCTGCTTCCTGGCTGGGCAACAACCAACCCAAAACCTCAACCCCCTGCACAACCTGCCTGCCTGCCAGGCTGACATTCAGAACGAGCGGCAGCTCAGAGATTCCTACGAAGACGTCCGCCTGGGTGGAGGCGATGCCAGGGAGACACCCGGGGCCCGTCCTGCCGAGCAGGGAGGGGGGCCTGACTCCAACTGTGGAGCCGCCAAGAACCGCATGGGGACGCGGGCGAACATCAGCTCCGCCCGTGCCCTCTGTGCAGCAGGACACAACCCGCCCTTTGCCCGTCAACCGGACTCTGTGCAATGGGAGGCGGCGGCCGGGAGTCCCCGCGGGGCTCAGCTACTGCTGCCGCTGCCGCCCGCCGGCTCAGACGCGGCGCCGGGAACGGGTCGGGGTAGGCCCGGCAGCGTCAGCAGAGCTCACCTCCATAACCCCGGCCCACACAGCGACACCGAGACCACCCAGCGGCGGCGGGGCCCGAGGAAGAGCCGCGGGGGGCACGGGGGGCAGGGCCGCGATCCACCGTCGCTTCCCCCAGGCCAAGCCCATTCCCTGCTCGGGCCGGCGCCGCTCACCCAACGCCCCACGGCACGTACCCGCCCCCCCCGGACCCAATGAGGGAACCGCACACTCAGATGGGCACAAGCGGCGGCCAATGCCGGGCTGCAGCGGGGCCGAGTGCGTGGGAAGGCTCCGCCAGGCCGCACGGCGCAGGGGCAGGCCTCGGGCCGGGCCCTACCTGAACAGGAGCGTCCGGTACATCTGGTGCGCCTCGTAGTAGTCTCCCTTCTCGACGCTGGCGCGGAGCTTCCCCTCCACGCGCTGAACGCCGCCGCGGTTCCTGCCGCCGCCTTTCGCGGCTTCCTGCTCCGCCGCCATCATCGCCGCCGCCATCACCGCGGAGGAGGGGCAGGGCAGAGCGTGCGCAGTCGGGCGCAGCCCCGGAGCGGCACGGGCCTCGCTGCCCGGCTTCCGCCCGCTCCGACGGCGGCCCGAGAGGCTCCGGAGCCTGCGCGGGGCCGAGTGAGGGCCGCGGGAGTGCGGCAGCTGTGAGGGGATGGTCCCGGTGTAACCGCCCCGGGAACGGCAGCGGGAACGACATGGAAAAGGGCGTTGGAACAGCACCGGCCCAGGAATGACACTCGCTCACTGGGGCTGGTCAGGCAGCTAGAGCAATGTCCCACCCTCTCCATGGATCACAGGCAGGGATAAGAGGTGTCCAGGAGACAGGCTTACGGGAATCTTCCCTCCTCCACCCTCCAGTACATCTCCATTCACGACTTCTGAAGCTCCAAGTCAGGATTTCAGGTTTAACACACACCTCATGAGAGAACACAGCAATGCTCTACAGGCTGGTGTTGTTTAAAATGAGTAAGCACTGGCTGTCCCAGTTACAGTTCCACAGCTGAGACCATTTCGACCACGACCTCACTTGGAATATTGTATGCAGTTCTGGTGTCAACATAAAAAGGACATAGAACTGTTGGAACAAGTGCAAAGTAGGACCATGAGGATGATTAAAGAGGCTGGAGCATCTCCTGTAAGAAGATCGGCTGAGAAAGTTGGGGCTGATGAGGCTGGAGAAGAGAAGGCTGCATGGAGACCTCATAGCAGCCTTCCAGTATCTGAAGGGGGCTACAAGGATGCTGGGGAGGGACTCTTCGTGAGGGGCTGTGGTGATAGAACAAGGGATAATGGGTTCAACTTCAAATAGGGGAAGTTTAGATTGGATATAAGGAAGAAACTCTTTACTGTAAGGGTGGTGAGGCACTGGAATGGGTTGCCCAGGGAAGTTGTGAATGTTCCATCTCTGGCAGTGTTCAAGGCCAGGTTGGAGATAGCCTTGGGTGACATGGTTTAGTGTGAGGCTTCTCTGCCCATGGCAGGGGGTTGGAAGTAGATGATCATAAGATCCTTTCCAACCCTAACTATTCTATGATTCTATGACGTGTCTTGGGACAACGCTGCTATTTAACACACATTTGATGGAGGACAGATAAGACTGCCCAGGACTACTCCTTGGCCCCGGTGCCTTTCCAAACAAGTATCACAGCCTCACTATATCTTTTTGCCTACAAGGAAACCCTCTTCCTGGCTGTGCAAATCATCACCTTCTCATTGCAGAGAGCACCGCTCCTACCCCAAAACCTCACAGCCCTACAACGCTCACCCGACCCCCCACGGCACATACCTGCCCCAGCCCGGTCCCCCCAACCCAAGCAGGAACAGCACACGTGGATGGGCAGAACCAGTGGGCAGTGGTGGACAGCAGCAGGTCCGATGGTGTGGGAAGGCTCTGCCAGGCCTTGTGCGGCAGGGGCAGGGCTCAGGCCTGGCCCTACCTGAGCAAGAGTGTCTGGTCTGTCTCGTGCGGCTCGCTGATGGGTTCCCTTCTTGAGGTTGGCGCACAGCTTACCATCTGCATGCTAAACACCACTGTGGTTCCTACTGCTGCTGTTGGACACAGGCACGGGGGTAGAACGGCACTGACACAACAGAGCAACCCCAGTGGTTGAGAACTGCCCATGCCAGCAAAGCATCCACCAACGACCAGCCCGGGCTTTGCTTCACTCACTTCAGAGTGTGCTAGGCACTGCCAGGGACAAAGGAAACACTGAAGGAAAAGCAGGGGCTGGGAGCCCGTGGGGACACCCTGCTCCTCACCCCAACACGCTCCAGGGCCCGTGTCGCTTCTGGAGGGGACGTGGGCAGTGAGAGCAAGAGGCCAGATTCTATTTGCAAATGAGCCATGGTGAAAGTGTGCTCTGCCCGCTGCCATGAACGTTCCTTCAGTGTTACATTCCCTCGTGGCCTTGGCTCAGCCAGTGACCAAAACTAGAGTGAAACAGCTTTACTTCTGGTGCAAAGAGTACGTGCATTTTTGAAAATTAAAACTCTTTATTTAAACGTTTCGATAGCATCTTGTCACCGTTTAGAAGCAGCAAAGAACAACAGACATGTTGAAAAGCAGTTACAAAAATACATTGCACAAAATCCTATCTTACTTTTGTTTTCTTTTAAAAATAAGTTAGTGTTATCCAAAATATTCCTACACCGGCTACCTCATTTCTACTTAAACAGGGAAATTCAAATCTGATAACCTGTAACATGAAAACACCTGGTTTCAATGGTAATTTAGCTATGAGTTCTGGTTCTGGCTCAAGGGAAAAAAAACAGAGAACACAACATACAACAGACCCAACCCCAGCTGTAGTGCAGGAGATTATTGTGCAACATTCCCATGCACTCGGAATCTATAAAGGCACGTATAGTCTTCGTTTCCCCAGTTGGAAAGAACTTTCAGTTCCACTATTTGGAATGCATTTTCACCGTTCTCCTGGGAAAGGAAACAGCAAACACACAAACCAGAGTTAGGTGCCTGGTACAAGCAGGTGACAACTCTTAACTCCTCATGTTGCTTTCTCTGATTGCTGCAACTACCCCCTGTCATTACTAACCAGGTCATGCCTTGGGAACTTCCTGCCACTTTGGAGAGGACCTGCCTGCCTTACAACCAGTTATTTGCGAAGGGAGTCAGGACAAGCATGAAGCTGACGCTTCCGGTGTTTAGCATCCTCACACCATTTGGGACCAGGCAGCATGAACCTTTCCTCTTCTCCTCTCATGTATTTATAGACCAGAGGTTTTGAGGCAAGTAGGTGAGTACTTCCTGCCTCAGTTTCTACAGTGCCCAACAGAGCACAAGGCCACCTCCCTTCACTACACTCTGTGCACTACCATAGAAAATAGGAGCCTTTTTCTCCTGACGCTTTAAATCCTGTCACCCAAACTCACCATCACGGGAAACATCTGCAGTGGTTCCCCTTCTTGATCGTACTCGTAAGCTCCTAGAAGCGTGCCACTTTCTTGATATTCATCATCTAGACCCTGTAACAAGAAGATGAATATTTTTGCTTCCATCAAATTTGCTCTCTAACCAAAACCAGAAGCGTGTCTACATAACTTTTTCACCAGACAGCACTAAAAAGTGGATCAAACCAGGATCAGAATGTTTCCCATGTAACTCAAAGCCTGTTCAGGCATGGCTCTCTATTTAATATCCTTGCACTGCAACTACCTGTGCTGTGTTTCTGCTTTCACTGTCAAACCTCTTCATTTCCATGGCAAACCCACTGTCACAGTGTATAACAGAAACCACTCAGGACAAACCAGAATGAGAAAAGCTGCATCAAGTTTATAAACAGGACTGAAGTCAAGATTTGGATGCTTACATATGCTGTTTAAGCATTTGAAAGAGCTAGACAAAAAGTTCTCAGCTGTCACAAGTATCCTCTGATTTAGCCTGTGGTCTCTGCTCTACAAAGGTGCCTATGCAACTGTGGTGCTACTTAAAATCCATTTACAAAAAAAAAATTAAAAAGATTTAAGGTACATCATGGATAAGATGAAGAGCCAGAACTGTGGGGGAGAGGAGAGGGGGAAGGATGGAGCAATTCAACTCTATGAAAGCACTACATCAATTTAAGATCCCTCATTTCCTTCCAAAAGTGTTTACTATGGGTGAAAACAAGAGAAAACAAACAACTCACACAAAATTAGTTGTAACATTTTTTGTATCTGATTTCAGGCTCGTGAAAGATTAGAAGCCATCTGAAGAGCAGTGCCTGAAACAGTTTATCTCTTAGGCTGTCCTCCCCCAAGTCATTCTTTTCCAAGTTAAGCAACAGGAGTATTCTTTATGCACACAAACATCAACTGAAGTTCAGAGGCACACTTACATGTACTAAAAATCTCCTAGGAGCACTGGTGATAGTTCCTGTTGGTGAAAGGGTCTTTGGTATGTGTTCCAGTGTAAAGGCAGTTGGATAGATCTTCATTGAAAGTCTGATGACAAGATGCCCCTGTGATCCTTTGAAAGCCCAGCAGTTTCCTGGATATACATCCGGCTAGACAGGAGGAAGGGGGAGAGAACAAGGTGGGACACAACAACAGGAGCAAAATAACCACAAGCGTTTTGTAATGGCTTTTTTTGTAGGAAGAGCTGTAATGAATTTGGAATGATTCGGAACAGCCTTAGTAAATGGCAGAACAGAATGCATTTGGTAGAACTCTTCAGGAAGACAGCCTATCCACCAGAACTACTAGCAGTGCTTAAGACCACCCTGAGATTACTTCTCAACAGGAACCTTCCTAGCACTCACACTCTGCCTAAGTCCAATGCACTGCCCAAGCTTACTAGTTTTGCTGGAATAGGATTTTTGCAGTGCTCAGGAACTACCCGAAGAATCCCACTCTTGGGAACATAGTTCCAAGCACTCATGTCCCCTGGATATTACAAACAGAAACATCCAGCATCTAAAACCAACACAACAGAATAGCATCGCTGAATTGGTTTACTCTGCCTTTTTATTACCTGAATCACTGCTCTGGGCGACTGAGTGACATACCACAGAGGGATTCCAAAGAGGCTAACCACTGCTGCTCTTGCATCATAGGTTTCAGAACATCGAGTACTCAGAATGCTGCCACCTAAGAAGAGATTTATCAGCTTAGAAGAAGTAATTACGCATTTGTCCTCAAGGCAGAGATATGTACGAAGCTTCATGAATATACCAGATACTTTCCTCAGAAAAAAAAATATCAAAGATACTCATAAAATCAGGGAATTATGGGAGCTAGAACCATCTTAAAGATTATCCAGTTCCAATCCCCTTCCATGGCAAGGGACACCTTCCACTAGACTAGGTTGCTCCAAGCCTCTTCCAACCTAGCCTTGAACACTGCCATGTATGGGGCAGCCACAGCTTCTCTGTGCACCCTGTGCCAGGGTCTCACCAACCCCATAGTAAAGAATTTCTTTCTAATATCTAATAGCAATCTGCCCTCTTTCAATTTTAAACCATAGAGTCTAGAAAATTCCTGGGGACACAAATAAAATAATATTTTACTTGACAGAAGTTAAGGACACGTTAAAAGGTTTTTCATTTAGGAGGGCTGAAAGCCACACTATTTTCCCATAGACTTTAGTGATGTGTCCACTCTCCACACACCTGTGCTTCTTGATTATCCAGTTATATACAAACTGAAAAGAACTATAATATTTACTCTCTCTCTCTCTATATATATATAATTATTACCTATATAATTAAGCATGCATACTCAGGCTGATAGATAACCCTGTAAACAACAGGCATAAACTGCAGTAGACTGATGATCAGGCAACACACAAGAATGCTCTACTAATCTTTAGTCTACATTTTAAGATTTTTCAGTAAATACGGTACATAACATGAATAGTAGAAATAGTGTTTCCTCTGCTCTTTACCTCCAGATTCCAGGGCAAAATCCACCAGGCTAGTCCTGTCTTCAGAGTAGAGTTTCAGTGCATTGTTCACAATAACCTGTACTTGCTAAATGTGCACATACAGAAGAAGAGAATGGAAAGATTTTAATAACATCAAAAGGTGCATTCCTTCCCACAACTTCCCATGACCCAGACCTGCATTTTTTGGTATACTTGCTTCTGGAGTATTCTTCAGTTTTCAATGCAACATAGACTGAAAACGCAAACATTCACACCAGGCATCAAGCAATGCTGCAAGAATACCCTTGATAAAGAATTTTCTGCACTTCTCCCAATTTCAGTTCACATTCCTGACATCTCTTTTAAAGATCACATTTCTAGTTACAGTCATGTTCCACAAAATGCCTAGAAAAGTTTCAGAATTTAAACTTACTCACCTCTTCTGTAATGCCAGAGATCCCTGCATTGGTCACAGCATTCGTTACGACTTCAGGTGTTAGTTTTTGTTTTGTAGCAGACATTTGGAGATTAATATCCTTGAGGATCCGCAACTCCAGATTCTGCAGCTCAGTCTGATGATCACTTTTACTCACAAAATTGGATGTAAGCCATTGGAGGAGTGGTTCAGGAAAGTCTTTTTGTCCATCCCCAAAAAGCATCAGCTTCACAGATTCTTTAACCTGTGCATCTACCTAGCAGAAGCCATTAATTATAATAGAAATTACTAGTCTTTATAAGCCATTAACTAATATTGTATAGGACAGGAATGTGTGAAATAAATACATGCGTTCAGAACATAATTGAAGCTTCCACATGAGTTTTAACTACACTGACTTAGGCTAGAATAACAGACCCGTCAGGTGCACAGAGGAACCCATGAGAGATCTGGATGCTTCATTGGTTTGGTGAAGGCACAACCAACAAAGCCCAGGCAAACCCTGCAGTTTACATCAGTGGCTGAACAGCACTTCTGACTAAAGTTGACTGTAACAGTTCAAAGGCAGCACTGTGGCCACTTTAAAGGGAGCACTGCACTTGTTAGGACTAGTTCATAAAGTCACTTAATCACTCCCATATGGGATGCATCAATTCCACACACAACAGCCAGATCATATTTGCGTGCTAGCAGATGATATTTCAGTTAAATTGCTAATCCAGTGTCAATACCTAGTGCTGTATTCACTGGGCTATATCCTGCTCAGACCATGTAACAGGTCCCAAAAGAACCTGAACATGATCTTTTAAACCAACTGTCAGGTAACAACCTGAACTTGCTTTTGTGCAAGTTTTTTTTCCACCTATCCATGCATTACAAAACACATTAATAAGAACAGCAAAGTACTGTACACAGAACTGCTGCTGTGTCAAATCTTAAATGCAAGAACACTGCCGTTGTAGAAAACAATGCATAAGCTCCTGTCTAGGTTATGTAGCAATGGAAAAATTCACAATATCACTGCCATTCTTGAAGATGAATCTTACTTCCATGTTACTGCCTGCAGCACCTTCCAAGTGTGAACAAAATGAAGCTGTACCAAGTCATACTGGGACAGCTACACAAGTTACAGTACTTACTTTTTCATGAACGGCATCTATTTTCCCACAACTCCTCTTCACACTTTCCATGGTTGACACCTCCGATTTTATCTGGGACAACTCAAGCTCTAGCTCTTTAACTCTGGCCAAAATTTGACTCTGCGTATCATCCTCTCTGACAAAAACAAAGAGTCAATGATTAGGAAAGATGAGTTTCAATCATTACATCAAATTCCAAAGGTGTGAGAAGAGACTTGCCCAATATAAAGTTCAGTTATTCACCATGATCAACACTGTGAGCCTGCAGTTCCTTGAGCATGTCATTTAAGACATACTTAGGATCAACATACTCAAAGAAAAACATATTTAAGTTGCAGACAAATCCAGCAGTGATCATTTAAACTTACTTCAACCAGAATAATGTTAGAGGAAGGTGTCAAGGTGACCTTAAGTAGCAGGTCACATGTGACCAATATAGATCAGTGTTCAGTGCATGCTATGGGAGAAGGGACCAGCTGTCATTCCAAAGCCTTTTTACACTTAGATCTAATACACAGGGTGATTCAGCACATGTGTTTCTTTTCCTCTTCCCAAGGGGGAATCTGCTTAATGAAATGCTGCTGGTTCTATCTCAGTATTACCCGAGTGGAAAGTAAGACAGCTGGCAAACAAAAAACAAAGATGAAGGTTAAAACTGATGCAATTCAAGAGTTGTAATACAAAGCCTACCAAAAGCAGGTGCTATATACTTCAGCAAAGCATCTAATGCCTTTAGAAGAGAATAACAAGTCACATGTTCACCTCTCCTATATAAACAGCTTTCTCTAAGTCAATAGTGTAGCTGTAGAATTGCTCACCCACTGGAAGTGGGCCTTATGCTGATGGTCAGCACCACAGTTAAAGCTGACTGTAAGAGAGAGGTACTCCTGCTGACAATACAGACTCTTGACGCCAGTTAACTGACACAAAGAAAAGGATCTCTGTTTTCCAAAGCGCACACATCTCACAATCAAGGAGCATCAGGATTGAAAGAGAAAAAGGCATCTGAAAAGTGCTTGTACCTTGCTTTGGTTACCTCCAGGTGCTTCTGGATGCCCTAAAAAATACCAAAGTTAGTTTTAACATATGCAAAGAAACAGAAGTGGCAGAAGGAGGACAAAGAATGCTAAACGAAAATGACACTTATGTTTGTGCCTCTGTAGAGTAAGATTTGATTTCAAATAGAACCTGCCTCAATGGCCAAGTGAATAATTTCAATCTTTGCATTGAAACCCCCTCCAAGAAGGGGGAGGAGGAACACAAGTTTTGAGAATTCAAGACTGCAATAGCTGCAGTAAAGCAAACTGGGCTTTGGGATAGCCAACAAGGGAAAAAAAACCAATCTTAGTCTATTTTATTCACGTTACAATTGCAACTGATTTCAATACCTTAGACTCAGCCAAGAGTTTTTCAAGGAGGTCTTCCAGCTTCAGAATGCGCAACTCGTGTTCTTGATGTAAAGCCAGGAAGTCAGTCTTAAAAATCAGAGAAAAAGAAAGGTGGTGTATTTTCTTCTCAAATACAAATAGCACAATTGAGATTTTCTACAAAAAATAATTTTTATTTTACTTTGTAAGCACTTTATGCTCAGGGACAGTGAGAAATTACAGAATTTGTAATAAATACAAAGGCCTGATCTAGCAGCAGTAGAGGTTATACAAAGGGAAGTTTACCAGCAAACCTCTTCTTTGTTACCAGTCCTCCTTTCTCTGTCTGAAAAGAGGAACCACTTGCTCTTCAGCAATGCAAGATTCTACTTTAGAGCACCTATCTGGAATTAATTCCTTGTCATCAATAACAAAGGAAGAAAGAATGTCAGTGACTAGTCCCTGGCATTTACTACCAATCAGTCAGTTCTGTAACTGAAAAAGAATCCTCAAGTCAAATTGGAAAAAGTCTGCATAATTAAATCAGAATACTTCAATCAGTATTAGAAGATACCAGTAACTGATTATCTTACCGTTTTGTCTGCTTCCATGTCTTTAAGATGTTGACCAATCACATTTTTTATTAATTTTAATGTTTCACTTTTATCACTCATCTGGGCAACCTGATCTTGAAGATTATGGAGCAGAAACATCAATTTACTATATTCTTCTTCATTCTGATGGCACTTGTCAGACACAAAGGCCATTTGCTTTTCCAGCTCACTCAGGTAAGCAGAATCAAAGATGCTTATGGTATCCTAAGGTATAAAGAAGTTTTCATTTTTGTTTAACATATAAATATAATGATATTTATTTACATTACTTGTATTGAGTAGTTATTGCAAAATATTGAAAGCTTGGGAGTTAGTAAGTCTTAAAAGATATAAAAGTTCTTCCTTACCTTTGGAGGTTGAGCAGAATCAACAGAATCATCCTGCTGTTCATGAACATGGTCACGTATTCCCTGCAGCCCACCATCTCTTGTCCAGTTCAATGAAGGCAATAATGAAATGAAGTCATTAAACCCCCAGAACCATGCACCTAGATTGAACAGAAAAAGTAGAAAGGATGCTATAAAGAATTCTTCTTTAAGACTTCTTATGGCTTTCTTATTTAAGGACACAAGCTACCTTAACTTCACAAGATGGATGTCACACAACAGACACTACTCCAGTCTAAATAATCAGCTCTAAAATTGTTAACTCAAGCACTCAAGAATACAAGGGAATGTCCACCAGTACCACTCACACAGCTGGAAGGCAAGCAGCTTGCACTTCTGTACCATGACAGAACTTTAACCTCAGGCTACTGCTTCCCTGGGACCTAGATGCCACTTCCTGATGAAGACTGGCCATGCTCACTAAAGGTAGATGTAAACACTGCTTTTTACCTCAACAGAAAATATCTTGCCTCCTACCCTACTTACTACATACCACATTGCATAACACTGAATACATGTTGGAGGAAACTTCGGCTTCCATGGAAACAACTGAGCGTTTTGCAAAGATTACAGCTACTTTTGCAGTATCTTAGTGAGAAGAAGCAGCATTTTCTACACAGGGTAACGTCTCCATTTCCTATTCTCCCTAGTACAAAGGAGCTTGAATCCCCACTGTAAAATTTTGAGAAGCTTTCTCTAGGGCCAAAAGCAGCTACACCTAATTTAGGATGTGCAAAGACAGGAACCTGCTTTTCAGAAACAGTCCAGCTCTTCTAGTCAGCATTCTGAGCTTTGTGAATTCAAACAGAATAGATAGCTTGCCTGAAATACTGACATGTAACCAGCCTACATAGCAGTATTTCAAGCAACTCAAGCATGGTCTAGAGCAAAGGAAAGTCTTTGGATGAGTTGATCAGAGAAGTTAACCACACTTTCATAGAGGTGGACAAGAACCAAAGCAGTCAGTATGCAGCCTACTCCTTATGACTCCATTGCTAGTCCTACTTGGGAACATCAAGAAAAAAAAAAAAGGACTTCAGTGCACCTGCTTATACATCCACCTCTCTAAAGAGATTGAGGAAATTAAATCAAAGGTATTCCTTTTATGGCAAGGGGAAAGCTCACTGATTCACATACCCAGGAGAAACAAGAGTGGGATAAGGAGCAAGAACAGCTTGTAGGCCTTTGGAGGGCATCTAGAGAAACGGAGAAGAAAGATTACAAGAAAGAATATATTTATCACATTTGATTGTTTTATACTAGAACTGGGTAAATAATTTGCTGACAAAACAGTGTTTGTTCAGTGATACACACCTTCCAAGGAGAAAAACCCTGAGCAAAGACGTGAGGGTAGCAAGTTGATAGCATGCGGTTCTAAGCAGCCTGAATATGGCAGAAGCTGCAATCCCTGGAAGACAAAAAGTGACAGTGCAAAATGTAATTACTGTGGCACATGTTCGAAGATGCCAAGCACAGGGACATGCAACTGTGGCCAAGAACACTTTGCACAGCAGAGAAATGCACGACTGCAGGCAACACAGGCAGCTTATTAACATCTGCGTATCACAAGTCTGACAGCATTATAACATCAAATGCTCAACAAAACCAATAGCCATGCAAAAAACCAAAATGTTCATTTGTTTTAACAATGCACTCTTGCTGGAAATCCAGTATTATATTGGAATCCAAGTTATCACATGCTGAAGACCTTCAGCATGTTTCAAGAAATGTAGAGATCAGCAGTACCAGTTTTTGTTGAGAATGCCAAGAGAGGAAGTTACAACCAAACCAAACACCCCATATTCTGTGCTATTCAGACACTTGTTTCCTCACACACTCATTCCCTCATGAAGCAGCCTGGTTAGTCTCCCATTATGCCTGTGATCAGAAGCAGACCTCTCTTTAAGCATAATCTGGTCAACAGAAAACAAGAAGTAGCACATTCATTGCTGGGTACAAAAGCTACAGCCTAAGCACAGTGGAATTAGTGTAAGCCACACACTGCAGATGCCTAGTTTGCCCAAAGGGACAGGCAACGTGCACACACATGGATCAGGACAGTAACCTGGAGAAAGAATGGCCAGCCAAAGTAGAGACACCACCTTCTGAGACACAAGCCATCCTGTTGTTCCCACCGTCCGCAACCCGTGAAGCATAAAGTAACCTAGATTATAACAAATTCATGCCACATGGTAACATATAGAAATGAGCTTACAGTTCTTTCACAGTTCATGCAATAACAAGACCCAATCCCCTGCCTGTTACATGTTCTGTATCATTCTAATCCACACCTTTCTCTAATCTACAAACTTGGTTCTTCACTCTCTAAAAGCAAAGCAAGTTGCTAATAAATATGAAGCCAAGTAAAACCAAGATGATTTAGAAACAATTCTCAAGCACAGAGATGAACAATCAACAGCAGCTGTGCAGTTAAACACCACTTTTCCAAAACCAGCAAAGTTTACATTTTGTGGCATGTTTATCTAATGATGCGATGCTAAGTGCGACAGAGAACACAAAAAAAACCTGCCATAAAAAGGAGCTTGAAGCACATCATTACTCTGAAAGCATCTTATTATCTAATTTTACATCAAATTCATTATCTAGGTTCACAAGTAAAAGAGGGAATAAGCACAAATTTTAAATCCTAGAGAATTAAACAGTGATGTCTAAGAAATACTAATAATAGAAATTAATCCCTACTACAGGTTATGGGCAGTCTACTTCAAGTGAACATTCCCAAATATCTTCAGCATGTCAGTTTTGAGTCTCTTAAGAGAGCAAAACTGACAACAGAAAAACTACTCTAAAAAACTAGAAGGGAATGCTTTAACTTTTAGCCCACTGAAGCCAAGAACTACTATATGCAAGATTCAGACGGTTCGTTCTACAAAACAAACTACACAGGACACACTTAGAAAATAATCCTACATTTTCAGATCAGCAGATATGTTTGGGTTAATCTGAGGGATTATAGATATACCAACCCAATAGTTTGCAAAGCATTTAGGTGACTGAAGTGTCTCAAACCATTTTCCTTTGCTGAACAAAGAGCACTCAATAGATCCTTGATGCCTCTGTCATTCAAGCTAGGGAATGCCCATCTCACAGGGAAGATTCTATCCCTATAGAAGATTCCTGTAAAAATTGACTATCACTAGAACAAAAATAAGATATTAAAACCCCTTTATCCAAATAATCTGTATACCAGTATCTCTACCTAACTTTCATTTTAAGGCAGCTTTTCAACCTACTGAGTGGAAACTTCCCTGGAGAGCATTAAATGAACAATCTGATTTGTTCTAACATACAAGATGCATGCTGGCCTTCCACCTTGTTTTGACTAATAAGCAGTCTGCCAAGCTTCTATAAAAGCCAGTATAAGAGCAAGAACTCAGTCAGGAAAGGCATTAAGTAAGTTAGTTTTCTAGACAGTTTACATTTCTACTTTGATAGATAAAGGTAGGGGAAAAAAAACAACCGAACCCCACACGGCACGTATGATTAGTATTGTGAGATTGTGTTGCAAAATAAAGGCAAAATAAAAAAGGTCCAAGTCAACCTGCATAAGAAAAGGTGTGCCAAATGGTCCTTGCTACCCTTTCAGCCCATGAGGACTGCATGTGGTCTGTGATGTGTGTTTCAAGGCTTTTCTTCCCCTTACAGTCATCACCTGTTGGTTGTGGTAAGAGTCAGTTAATGGGACAAAGCCAAGATCAAACAAAGATTGTTACAAGGTAAGCCAAACAAGTCTATTTCACATTACCCGCTATCAAATTAAGACCCAATAAGTAAACTTCAGTGGCATAAGGCTTGCTTGGGGAAATACTACCGTACACCAGGTAATCATCATTCTCCCCCCAACATCTAAGTTGCAGAATATTTACTTTGTAGTTTCCATAGAGTAACGGGGCATCTGATATTACTAGCACAGCAACAACCTGCCTTTTAGCCCAAGGCTAAAAGACAACATCAAGCATGCTTACATATTGATTCCTGAGTTACACCAAGATGTCTATCTTCTCTGTAAGACCCCTTCACATTCATGCTTCCGCAGTAGTCCGAGTGAGCTGCAACACATTCAAAAAGCATACGTGGAATGTAATTCTCAAATTCTAAGCCTTTCATATACGTGGATGTTAGCTAAACTGGCTTAGTTCACAATTCAAGCCAGGTTACTCACAAGAGACCTGAAAAATGATCAAGGAAGAAGACTACTCTGTGCAATCTTAATTTTTCTTCTGTAAGTATCAGGGGCCCTTCTGGTCCAAAAAAATCTTTCTGCTTCTTTCCAGATAGAAAAGTTAGTAAAAAACCAAAACCGAAAGACAAGTAAAAACTCATAAAAATCTTGAGTCCCTATTCCCATCATTCTTTCAAATGGGCCAACCACCACATCTTTGTGTTGGTTTTACCAGAGACCTTAAAAGACCGAGAAGAGAGCATTAGCAAGTTATAAGGCACCGAGGCAAAGAGAATAGTTTTAATCAAACAGAAAAATTGGTTACCTCCTGCCTAAGGCAATATAACTTCACTTGTAGATTGTGTATTACAGAAAACAAAGCATCAAAGAATACTTTTAGGGAAAACAAGACGTGTTTTAGAATAGCAGAGGGATGATGGTAATTTTAGTTCTGCAAGACAGATCTAATCAAGCTTTGAGTGCAGTGTGCTTAATGGTAACAGGACAGTCCAAACCTAAAGACACTGAGAAGTTTGGATTTGATACTATCATACCAAGCAGTTTAAAACCAACTTGAATTCTCAATTTAAACATTTCCTTCTACTGCTTCCAAGTGAAAAATAAACATGTGCATCTTAACTGTAACAGGTCTCCCATACGTGAATCCCAACACTTCCAGAGCAGAAGGAAAGCATGAAAAGAGTAGTACAACTGAGATAGTTATATAGTAACTTAAAAAGAGGAAGACAGGAGCCAGCAAAAAAAAAAAAAACTATAGAAAAAGAATACCATGGTGCCAGAGATTAAGTCTGTAAGAAAAGAAGCCGAAACACACTGTGGCTGTGTGCAGAGACCAAGAAAACTGAAAAGGTACCTCTGAATTCATAACCCAGCTTCAGCAAAACCATTTGTAATAGTTGCACCAACAGTGATGCAAAAGATGCTGCAACATGTTTGACCAATCGGAGGATCTTACTCATGTAGAAATAGGTTCCTCCTATTGAAAAAAAAAACAAACCAGTGTGAATACAAATTATTCACCTCCTTTAAGATGTACTTCCATTCTCTGGTGACCATCAGCTTGTGGAAGAATGAGGATCAAGTATGGAAAGCCTGTTTAGCCAGGTGTATGAAACTTGAGGAAGCATGGTTTGAGAAGACTGGATGCTATTAGACACTATAGCAAAGCTTTTGTAAGAACTTCACATCCTAAAGAAAACCCTGTCAAGACAGGATGTATGGCTTCAATAAGAATAGCTTTTCTTAGTTAGAACTAATAATTCTAAATATCAATGAACTTCTTGCTTATAGAACTCAGGACTTTTCAACGTTGTGAGCTGCAGATGCTGTTTTTATAGGTCAAAGCTCCAAAGACACAAACTACATTTTTATTTAGGATTTTAAAGGGTGAGGACTTTCCTCCTCCTCAGCCTTTATACTGAAGGGAGTTAGTACAGCTGTCTGCCTCAAGTGCTAGAGACAGACATCTCCTTCAGAGCCACAGGAACAAAGCTGCAGTCCACCTTTAGCTGCTTTCCCATAATCAGCCCCATTCCAAATAAATCTGACATGACTATGTGCCCCTTTTTCTGCTTCCCCTTCCTTCCCAATCCCAGTATGAACCAAACTGCTAGGTTAAAGTTCAAAGGAATGTACAAATAAGATTTCCTTGTAAAATTCTCCTACATCAGTGCAAACTCAGGAGCACAGAAAACACCCTTCATACAGTATCACTTTAAGCAGTTTATTATTCTAAGCCGTAAGATTTTTTGCCTGTACTACGCATTAACCAAAAAGAAATACTTGGCTCAAAGCATTTAAAGAACACCTTATAGTTTAAGCAAACAGATTTCTTGCCACTAAAGCTATACTTCAAGAATCCCAAAATTGGCTCCTTTTTAATTCAAGGCCATTCAAGAAAATTTTGTGGTAACTGAGGACTACCACAAACAACAAAGAAGAAATTCAAATTGCTAAGTAAGAGGCAGGCAGACGCAGTAAAGACACTGAGGACACCTATCCACAGGATGGAGATCGTCTTGGAAAGGCAGAACCTTATGTACAGCAGATTCATTTGTTTTCAAGCTGTAGGAATGGAGTCACTAGGAAGTGTCTTTTTCAAGCAGTTGAGGTTTAGCTTCTAGAAACACTCTAGGTAAGCTACAAGGTTAAATGAGGATATATATAATAAAAAAAGCAGAAGACAGGAAGGTGGATCTGAGATTTCCTAGAGAGCAGAAGCACCGAAAGTAACAATTTTGCTCAGTCTTGAAGATTTTACATCATGCAACAAATAACAAAAAAAGAGAAACACGCCTACAGAAGAAAAGTTTTTATCTGAAAACCTGACCAAAAGCTTTATAGACAAACATGTACAGATCCAATTCCAGATGAGGAGACTCTTGTGATCAGTGCTGGCTGGAACTGCCCACTGTGTTCCAAATCATTGTGAAAATAAAACTCATTAAGATACCACAGCATTTTCTTTTGAAATTGTTTAATGCCTTCAGAAGCACTGAAAAAAATCTGATAATCATGTATAAGAAGCTGACAAGTACATAAAGTTTCAACTGACATAGATAAAACACATACAGACAAAACATAAGAGAAGGTGACTTACTAGATGAATGTTTCTGGCTCCTATCCCTAGAGTAAATTCTTGAAGATGGCACACGAGAAGCTGAGTGTGCTGTAAGAACTTCCTTCCGTTCAGAAAGCATGCTGCACTCATTGCAAGTGTAGCCATTAATCACTGTGGTCTCCATTTCTGATGCTGCTATATTGCCATGCCCCTGAAGCAGCGTAGTACCACTACCTAACAAGCCAAGAGTAAAACATTTAGTGCATCAACATCAGTACTAAGGTCTCTGGTTATGACTGAACAGATCTCAAGCAGAAAGAAAAGTGTAGTTACCTTTAGGGTCGCCTTCATCATCAAGACCTTCAAAAGAAAAAAAGAAATTGGTCCAAATATGAAGAAATTCCATCATCAACTACAACAACTACCATGAAGTCAAATTAAAAGTGTCACTGATTTTAAGACTGCAAAGAAAAGTCACTCTGCAATTAGCATTTAACATATTTTGCTGTCCACCATGTGACTAGGTTCATATATTCAGACATTAACATAGTAGGGTAACAGTGAAAAGGATTCTACAGTGGAAAAGGCAGACAAAACACTATGAATGATAACAACACCTCTTCTTAGGTTATGCAACTTTAAAGAAGCTAATTACAAGCTTACGCCGTTTCTGCTGCTTGGTAACTACTTTTGTACTACTGTATTTTAAGGTCCTGTTTTAAGAGGAAGCTAATCTAAAGTTTAGAATGTGTCTTTAGATTGAAACAGTATTTTCAGACTCTGGGAAGGTCACAAGTGTACAGAGTAGTGTCCTGGGATCAACTGTAATAGTTATTTTTCTCTTTCCTAGTAGCTGGTGCAGTGCTGTGTTTCAGCTTTGGTCTGAGAACAATGCTGACAGCACAACATTCTAGTTGCTAATAAGTAATGCTTATCCTGATCAAGGACTTTTCAATCCCATAAGCTCTGCCAGTGAGGAGGAGCACAAGAAACTGGGAGGAAGCAGAGACAGAACACTTGATCAAAAGCAGGCAAACAGGTATTCCATACCACAGTACATCATGCCTAGTATATAAACTGAGGGGAGTTAACCTGAAGGCCCAGTTCACTGTTTAGGGCAGGCTGTGTATTGGTCAGTGGGTAGTGAGAAACTGCATTGTATACCACTTGTGTTTATTGGTTTTTTTTTTTTTTTTCCTTATCCTTTCCCCTTTCAGTTTTAGAATCTCTCCCCTTGCTATTTCCCTTATCATTATTATTACTAGCAGTAGTATATTGTACTTTACTTATTAAGCTGTTCTTATCTCAACCTGTGGGGTTTACATTCTTTCGATTTTCCTCCCCATTCCTCCTGGAGAAGAGGGCAACAGGAGTGAGCAAGCAGCTGTGTGGTGCTGAGTTACTGGCTGGGCTTAACCACAACAACTAGAAACAAATAGTCTGAACTGGGAGATATATAGAAGACCCGCAACTTACTGTGACACTTTACATAAAAAATTCTTTTTGTAGCCAAGTCTGATATATTCCTCTTCAATTAAGAAAGTAGGTTCCAGGAAAGTGTACTTGTATATACTTGCAAAAAAAACTCAGCCAGCCACACAAAAACCCTCTCAGGAGATCCCCTAGTGCTTCTAATTTGAAGTTTTCAGATTGACATATACTAAGTTGAAACAAGCTTCCGCCTAAAAGCAAGTGAGAAAATGCTTTCCCTTTGGCTTTTCAGAAACAAGTTACATGTTTATCATTCTTTAACTAAGGCACGTCATGCATGTTTTGAAGAAAGCAGTGATGAGAGACAATTACACCTGTACAATCTATGGTATCGCATCACAAAATTGCCTACACTGGCCTGGCATATTAGCCTGCCTGGGCAAGGTATCCTGATGTCGACTGTGCTTATTTATCAAGTTTACACATTGGTCTGTGAATTTCCAGTAGGCATCTCAGCAAGCAGAAACCTACTGTAAAAGTCTAAGTACATGCACACATTTGGGGGTAGGATGGAAAAATAGGTGTGGAAAAGAAGGAAGATGTGAACATATGCTCATACATACCGAACCGTAACCAGTTTTCACAGTTGGATACAAGCAATAGCAATCAATTGCCTACCCCAGAAATGATCAACTTTTGTCTGCTCTTGGACTGAAGATTCTTCCAATACAGTGGATACCAATAATGCATCACTACCATGGCTATTGAAGCTGCTTTGGCTTAATGCAGAAGAGCTGGAAAGATTTTTTCTTGGTGTGAATCTTTCACTGCCAGACTGTTTATTCACAATTCCACATTCCTTCACCACCCTAGGAAACAAAGCAAAGACAAATAAGATGGGGCAGCAAAGACGCAACTGTCTGAGTCTCACAGAAATGAGAAAACAGTCAAGGTACTTCAACACTGATGTGACAAATCAGGTTTAGAAGACAAATCTTTCCCTTCAAGCATCTGTACTTTTACCAAGACTTCACTGCAAACCATATACTAAGTATTTTCTAGGGAATAGCAGTAAACACCGAGAAAAACAGAATAGGTAACCTATGTCTGTACGGTTGTGTTACAACAAGAAGTCTCAAGACTCCAACCAATAAATTAACCCATCATGATAAAAAATGCTTACTTTGAAGGCTTCTTCCTGAAAGACATGTTTTCAGCAGAGTAAGAGCTGTCATGGAGGCCACGGTTTCGTGCATCATCTAATTCACTAAGTGTTGCAGAAGCTAACCGTAAACTACGTCGTGACATTCTTGGAGAATCAAATACTGGATCTATTCGGTTTTCTGTCTCAAAGTCCAAAGCATCTGAAGAATAACTTGAACTGCCAAGGAAGAACAGTAAGAAAAGTAAGACAGAATTCCTTTAGGAACAAACTTGCCTTCAAGCTAATCCACATTTCCACTAAAAGCAGTTTGAGTTATGAAAGAATTCTCACAAGATATACCACATAACCCAAGTAATTTAAAAGTACATATATTCAAACTTATCTTTAGCAGTTCACATTACACATTTTACAATTGAAAGGAAATCACAGTTGGAAAAAAAAACAACCATTATGAAAACAATATTTGAAGTTTAGAAAGAGCAAGCATTTGTTACATAGCCTAGTTCTCTGGGGACCAATATGGGAGAAGTCACACATGACACACCTAGCAGCAAATTAAAAATCATGATGCACTCTAAGTTGCAAAGTAAATACTCAGTTTTAGTCAAAGTTTATTTTTTATTTCATTTGCCAATCCCTTGCTTTGAGAACCAAAGATATACATGCAACACTCCTCCAAAATTCCCATCGCCCAACAAGCAGGAACTTCCCCCTCTAAGAAACTTAAGACTTCCCTACTTTAAGTAATAGTAGTTAACCTAACATAGCTATAGAAAAAGTAGTTCCACAAGATTTATTATTTTAATGCAAATAATTAAAAACATTTAACTCTGAACAAATAATAAAAATTGAGTATTTTATCAATTTTATTTTACAGAGCAAGTTTACATGTAGAGCAGATTCAAATTATTACCTTAGGAATTCTACTCCACACTTGCACATGATTCTTTCAGAACCTCCATGAACATTTACAATGAAAACAAAGCAGCAACACAAGGCAAACAAAGGAGTTGGCAAGAAAATACATATACTAAGATGGAAGTTTAAAGCAAAATAGACTTACAATCAAGGGAAATACTCAGAAAACAGAGATGAGGTGGTTGGCAGCAGGACACCAGGTTCTAGACCCCCTCAGCACTGTGACACACAGTAACCAAATTCTAAGTGTTCCAGGCCAACTTTCTTGCACAGTCTGTCCCTTCCTGGACCAAGGGGACATATAGAGCTGTAACCACTGCTCCTCAATATTCCTGGGGGGTTTAATTTCTTCTTCATTTGTTTTTTCTGGGTTTTTTTTTTTTTTTTTTTTTTACAGCTGAGCAAGGTGTTAATAACAATAGCAGCTCCTTTACCTCAAATCCAAACAAAAAGAAGCAAGCAAATTACATCTGAATGCATCTATTATCCAATCTCTATTAAAAATGGAAGCTTTCCATTCAAAAATACATGTAAAGAGCTACTATATCCTGTTATTTGTGGGAAAACAATTTATTGGAAATAATTTTCTTCATTAAAGTACCCAGAACCTTACCAAGTAATGAATTGATGTGTATTGTTATTACTTTGGCATACAAATAAGTTAACACCAGAAGGCCTAGCAGCTGCCCTTACAGCAGCAAATGAATTCTGACAAGGCAGGTGCTTCTGAAGTGAGTTTCTTGATTGCTGCACAACACTAAATAAAACACACAAAATGGGACAGTGCCAGAGCACATGAACTGCATTTCTTTCAGCTAAAAAAAACCTCAACCTAACCCATACAACACATTGCAGGAAAATATAGTTGCTTTAGCAGCAGATGGGCAGACCAGGACCAAACCAGAGCTTGTCCAACATAATTTCTTTGATCACCCAGAGCTGCCCAGATTTGATGGGACGTCCTTGGCATTACCTGCTTGACCTTACTGGTCTGCCTTGCCAGTGCTGCCACATGGAGTGCAACCCCAGGCAGGGCACTTAGACAAACCCAACATACATTACTATATACACTATGTTTATTAATCCTTGCTTACATGTGGGTGGAAGGAAGAGAGGAAATAAGGCAGAAGCCTCCTTAAGAGTTTACTACTAAGTCTTTCCCTAAACAGCTGGTTCACAGATCAGTTTTGCTATTTACACTTGCCACTATGCATTTGCTTTTCCTTATCTCCACCTAGTGTTTCTCACAGATACTCGATTCACAAGAATACAAAGTCCAGAGGCCAAGCTGACAGCTGTGACCAGCCTCAATTTGTTTCTGTTCATGAACCTGTGCTGCTGTTCAGTATCTCAGGGAGCACTTACATCAATTTGGGTTGAATACATACCTCAGAATTGGGCTCTCCCAGTCTTAAAAAAAAAAAAATCATGGGATCATCTCCTCTTAAAACAAAAAGCAACCTTCTCTCTTACTAATGCAGGACAATCATCCTCTTCACACTGAAAGTGAATTATCTGTCTCAGGTTGGCAGGACACTATCTAGAAGTCTCCAAATCTGCCATCCCACTTTCAAGAGTTTGGAAAGCAGCCTCTTTTCTACTACAGAAAAGATACAATGAACACACACACACAAAAAAACCAAAAAAAAAAAAAAAAAACCAAACAAAAACCTGCCTTTCATTTCATTGGACATAAATTAACCTGTACATTAAGGGTACTCTTATCCCTATGTACGGCTAACCAGAAAAAACACTGTAAATATGTGATGCCATCAGCCTACACTCTTAGATAACCAACACAGACAGCCCAGACTCTGGTTCCTTCCCACACATGCAGCTCCCATGGTTACTGGCAGATGTGCTAACTGGATCAAGCCTTACATTTCCAGCTTCTTAGCTATTAACTTGACATCTCCTTCACACAAGCTTCTACAGAATAAGAATGGCCTAGACTTCAGCAAATTAATTTTCAAGTTTTAGAAGTTGAATAAGAACAAGGTCAGCCAATTTTTAGCACAGCTATAGCTTTGTCTGGAGGACTTTGTAATTTCTAATGGTATGAAAAGGGCAGTACTGTACTTTATTATCCAAGATAATAATAGATAAATTAAATACATCTAGAGAATTGCATCCAAATAGACACCTTCCAACACAGATGCAGGCACACAACTGATACATGAACATTTACATGCTTTCTGACCATGGCATTATTTTTATTAACTGACCAAAGACACTACCTTGAGCTGCTGAGCTACTGCACCAATTGTCACTGAGCATGTCAAAAAACATCAAAAAAAAAAAAAAAAAACAACAAAAAAATCAAAAAATCCCAAAGGATGTTATTCATTTTGTAGAAAGTTACACCCTGATATAATGCTCTGACACAGGAAACAAAA
Source organism: Forpus xanthops (assembly GCA_032466535.1). Lineage (NCBI taxonomy): Eukaryota > Metazoa > Chordata > Aves > Psittaciformes > Psittacidae > Forpus > Forpus xanthops. The sequence continues at coordinate 145,926 of JASSUY010029928.1, forward strand.
AGTTAAACCAAATTCTTACCAATTCAATCCATAGTTGTGAAGAAAAAAGAAGTGCCAAGGTACCCAAATTGACCAAACCCACACAATTCAAAGATGACAATGACTAAAAGGAAAGATCACTCTGAAGGAGAGGTGTAAAATATATCCTGACAAGTGGATGAAATTCACAAGACAGACTTGCATTTTGAGGAGGATAAAGACTATTTAGCTGTATCAGTTTAATGTTTTTCTGATTTGAGCTGTAGAAGGAAAAACACAAAGCAGAAGGCACTACAGTTATGAACACACACAGTAATCCAAGCAAATATTAACATAAATTGTATTAATAGGCCATAACCATGTCTGGTAATAGCTCTGTGGTATCTAACTTCTTTCTGCAGCACTACATGCGCAAGCCCATTGCTTTAAAAAACCTCACAAATACAGTAACACAGAAAATCAGATGCCAGTTTAACAGCTTGCTTTAAGGTATGCCCATAGAGGCATAAAAATCACTGTCTAAACAATCTGAAGATTCGAAAGTCTGCCTTCATTGCTCACAATAGGGAAAGTTATCCTCTGTAGAAGAGTGAATGTATTTCAGCCGATCACCAAGGCACACTTCAACACAGAGCTATCTAAAAATACACAGTAATATAATAGTGACTCTGCAGCTGATAAAAGGCACATAAGTCACCTTTTCTCAGAATTAGTAAACCCACTTGTATTTAACCAACATTTTACCAATATTCTATAAGTTCAGGAAGAGCTGCACCATAGAACACATCCCATTTTGCAACACTGTTGGCATCACGCTATAGCTAAAGCAAAACAAAACCCATCATGATCCCCCCCAAAATGACAATGCCACAATTTTAAGAGCCCACAACAGCAAGAATAAGTTAGCAACCTCTTAATTCTACAGCTCTGCCTACTTCTATTTCATTGGCAAATAGCCAAGAATTCTTCAGTCTAAATACTGTATTTCAATGCACATTAAGTACATAATTATTTACATGCACAGAATAGAAAAGCAAACTTACACAACATCCTAACAAACAATTTGGGTTTTTTTTAACTTGAAGTAAAACCTCAGGCTTACTGACACATACTTGCTTTAAAATACATCTACTAACACAAAGGAAGAGGTAGGGAGATTAAATCAGATGCCACAGCCTATTAATAGTAAGGAAAACCAAATGGGCATCACAACATTTTGAAACATATGCAAACACACAACTACTGTTTTTACAACTGAAATTATTTAATAAAAAGTCTAAAATGATCTGTTTAATGAAAAGATAAAAGAACAACCAAGATCTTGTAAAAAAGAGATTTTACATTTACACAGACAGTTTTGCTTAAAACAAAACAAAAACCTAAAAAAACCAAAAAAGCACCACCCAACAAAACAAACAATAAAAAAGTAATTAATATGCAACTTCCAGCCAAGTTCCACAATGGCAGAAATGAGTGTGTCTCAGTTTTAAAGCAAAAATAGCGCCAAGTACAGAAGAAAACACACACAGAAGTTACAAGACACACCAGAAAGCACTTAAGAGTTTTGATGATGTATTTATAGAAATAAACCAGCAATTGTAACTAGGCGGAGACTAGTTATTCATAGCAACTAATAAACACTGAGTCATCATGTTAGTCACTGTCCTGTCAGTTCTCCATGTATTCTTTGCTCCAGTTAGGACACAGTAGTTATTTTCAAAACAGACTAGATGAAGCAAGATTCTCCAAAGAAGTCAGCTACTTACCATAAAAGCTGAACTCCTGGGAATTAACAACACCAAGAGAACATGCAGTTTCTCTACAAGAAGAAAAGAATTCTCACCTGAGTGCATATGTATAGCCAGTGTTCTCTGGCAGACACTGGGGAGGAGTATACGTGTGTAGACGTGAAAAGTCCATGTTGACTGTTTCAAATCATACTGTAAAAGGTGGAAAAAAAAAGTAATCCAATGACTTAGAAGTACATAAAAGCCAATGTAAGAGCCCTTGCACTCTTCAGCCTGTGTTTGGAAGTATTGAAGTAAAGCAACTACTGTTACCAGACATATGGAGTGCTCAGTATTTCAGCAGTACTGCTGCTGGGGCTGGAGATCCCTTCTCAGAACTGCGTGAAGCTCATTGTATTCCTGAGCACAACTTGCTTTATGATGTTGCTTTCTGCAATTTCTGAGTTCTCGGGAACATTACTGCAATATGAGCCAAGCTCTTCACCATCACTGTCCTACAGCACTTCCATAGGAACTGAGTCATGCAGCACCCAGAAAAACTAAGCCTGAGAACTAAAAAAAACCCATGTAGCCAGGCTTTCAGAGATCTCTTTGCACTGACTCTTGCTTTCAAAGCAAAGCATGGGCTGTTCTGTGCACCAGAGACTAACACAGCCGAAACCTGAGGTTTTATATAGTCAAATCATTTTACCCTACTACACCTTTGAACACCACTCACTAAGCGGAAAGGGCCTCCCCTTCATTTCACATCAATCTGTAATATTTTCTATGGGTTAATTTATTCCTGTCACAAACACCTCATTGAATACACACCCCAGCAGAAGAGCCAACTGCAAAGGGTTACAATTAGGCACATTTTCCAGAGTGCCATCCAATTCCAGAAGAAAAAAATACCAAAACCAAGAACACCACAACAAAACCAAGCAATCAACACTTGTAAAACTTTCCCTGGAGCTTTTGGAGGGTATTTTTATATATATAGGCTTCTGGAAGAAAACACAGAAATGTAGTCTGCCCAAGAAATCTGCAGAGCTGCATTAATGACTACTTGTGGTATTATGTACAATTTGACTTTCAAGTTTAAAATGCTTCCCAAAAAAACATGGAGTTCTTCTCAGTTTTATTAACCACAGGATAACTTTTGCTTTTCTAGAAAAGATTCTTTTATAGTAAGTTAATAGGTAGGGATTTAGCTATGCTGCATTGGCATGTTTAGCAAAATGGAGTGCCAGCTATTTTTAGGTTATCTATGGCTCCTGTTTAAGCAGCACCAAACAGTATTTTACACAAGTGTGATGATACACCTACACTAAGGTAGTAATATGCCCAGCTGCACTTTAATTTCATAATAAAAACATCAAGTATCTGATTTTGGAGATGTACTTTACTAAGCTGAAATAAAGAGCTTTCATTTTATAGCTACATATGCATCGGAAATAAAGACAAAAAATAGAGGCAGAGGTACAGATAGGGACAGCTCAAAAAGAAATCTCTCCATGTAACATGAAAATGCTCTTAGTCCACCTGCAGCCTCTGAATCCTGACACTGGGAAGGCAGGATGTTATTTCCATTACTACTGAAGATAGTCTCCTTGTTTTTAACATACAGGCCTAACCATTGTAGCTTTCTGAATGCAAGCACCCCCCATGCATTTGTAGGGCTAGTGAAAAATAAGGTCTCACTTTTGCTACTTACATCTTTTTTCATTCTAGCATTACAGAAGTTTATTTAGCAATAGAAAAAGCATCTCCATTAAGTGATCTTTCTCTACACTTCATCTGTCCCAGAGCCCTAATACTTTCACTGGCTTGTCTATGACATTTGTTGATTGTTTAGAGGAAGCGTAAACCAGTATGTGGAAGTATTAACAAAGCAGCTGAACTCTCTTGTTACAGTAAGTAGTAAATATTGCTAGAATGTATAGCTGCTGCTGCCATACTTTAACAAGTAAGAGCTCAATTGAGAACATAGGAAACAGGGACCTCAAAGTAATGATTCCCCAGCAACAAAAGCAGAAATGAGGTGAACGTCAAGATGAGGGATTTGGGTAACATCAGGCAGCAGTTGTTTTAAATGGCAGCAAAACAGATTCCTCAGATATATACCTACTGAAATCCAAAACTATGATTAAGGTTGATCTATTTAAACTGGTTAATCCCAGCAGAGAGTTTTTAAAACCACCAGCGAGGGAAACCTCTGTTCAGTTTACAGTGGAGCTATATCTTGACTGCTTAGCACCCAGAACTCCGTCAATAAACCGAGTTTTTAACTGGTGTCTCAGTAGCTGATTGAATGCCTTTGACACTCAGTAGTATTTCCCTATGTGGAAAGCCAGGCCAAGAGAGTGAGCTTGCAGAACCCATTCAACTCCTTTCCCTAATTCTGTTACCCATATTGGCAGGGCAGACATTGAACAACAACATACTGGTTTGGGTTCTTTGATGCCTTTTCCCCTTTCCTTCCACTTCTCTCTTCACTTGATTTCTGAAGAAAATAAATGCTAGAATTTACATCGAATTTCTGATCTGATGAGGTTTGAAATGCACCATTAAGTTAGTAAACCTGTACTTGACAATGGCACTGATAACTGAAAAGCCCTGAAGGTGCTTATGTGTAGGTTCATTAATCGCTGGTTTCATAGCACAAGTTACCTTGTACAGAGAGAGCAGGTTTGCCATCTAAACAGTGCATAGTTAGAAATCACCCTTAGCGGATTTTGGGGTTTGGTTTGATTCACTGTTCGCCTGATGCTCTAAAGCTAATTCAGACTCAAAGGGGAAAAACATTTATCTGTTCTTCAAAGCAACAAAACAGGCTTCACTGACTTAAGCAGAACTTGAAAATAATCTTCACTGATAACCACCACCTTTTTCAAAAAAGAAACATCTCAAATTTACTATAGAACTTGGTATTTTATTTTTTTTTTTAACCTGGCTATTACTTCAACAGCCTGGCTTTAGTTACCCATCCTTCAAAATAAAATATACAAATGACCAACCCAATTTACTTAGAAACATTCTACATACTTCTCACAGCAGAACTTTAAACTACAGAACAGACATGGGGTGGGTGGAGGACAGTAACTCCCTCTAATTTTTTCACTCATGTTTACCAGCACTCCACCTTTCATATATTCTTCTCCTTTATGAAACATTCACATATGACTGGAACAGAAAAAGACATGCTAATAGTATATTTTTTGAAATTCAAAACCACAAAAACTGAGGACAGGGCCTGAGAGGCAGACACAGTATTTGGTTCCAGTTTAAACACTTCTGGGTGCCCCGCAGATTTTCAGTTTTGGAACCACAGATCTGTCCGGACTCAGATTCCGGGAAGCTTTTAGTATCAGCTTTGTTGTAAGCACTCATGGGCCGGAACTTGAAGCTTTTTTCCTTCTTCAGAAGCCCACAAACATCTAAATACTAAGCGATGTATAGTGAAAGAATTAGAGCATGCATTTACATTAAAAAAACAATTAATGAATTTATAAGACAACCTAAAAGCAATTAAAGAGAAGCACAGATTTCAGCGAGAATTTAAGCAGATGTGCTTCAACTTAAAAGCTAATTTCCACGTTCCTGTGGAGGAGACAGACACATTTACTTGCTTTTCTGAGGGGGAGGAAATGAGACCGCACCACTGCCTCATAGACCAGTTTGCCTGAAAATCACTTTCAGAATCAGCCTAAACTAAACCCTAGTACAGCTGCAGCAAACTTCCTGGCTTTCATGGAGGGTGATGAGATGCTCTACTGGTGCCCTTTAGGCATAGAAGCATCCCAGGAGAGGAGGTGCAGCACCAAACACACACTGTATATACACTACGAGCACCCTACAAGTACGTCTTTTCAGGTACACAGATTTCCAAAAGTATTATCTATGCATTTCCTCACAAACATCCTTTCTGACAAAGGAAGCAATAAATTGCCATTTCACAAACAGTACCCTGGCAGAGTAGAAATATTCCCCAGGAAGTCTGTTACAGAATAAAAACGTTTAAAAGACAGCATGTCTTATTATTTTCTTTGATACCACAAAGGGCAAAAATCTCCCCCCACACACCTGAAGTGTGAGAGCTGCTGGCAGTATTACTTCAAGTGGAAACTAGTCTATCCTTACCTTTTAAAGCACGTATATGAAATGTAATTCATGATGATTTAAGATACTAATGCCACAACAGCTAAGTAGAGCACTGGGTAAATTATTAATAACAATGAAATTGGTGTATGCAACCCTATCAGTTCCTGAAAGCAAGCCAGTTTTGACTTGTAATTTCGTTTTTTGCTTCTACTATGACCTTGAATAACCAATAAAATTATTATTTTTTTAAAGCCAAATTCCCCAGTAAATATACTCCAAGAAGAATGTTTCAATTACCCAACCAATTACTGGTTTAAACAGGCTGAAGAGCAAAGAGCTCCAAGCTAAATCAATGTTTTATTAACACATTCTTATAACGTTAGTATTCATTTAAAACAAAAACACAACAGCGATTAACATAAGAAACACAAGTAATAAAATTCCCATTTTAAGCTGGATGTTACCACTGTCAAACACAGGTGCCCAACTGCAACGCTAGTAACAAAAGGAGGTTCTTCACAGAGCAGCAACACTGCATATTCACAGCGAGCAGCCCTTCGCACGGTTTTAGACGGGAGGTTGACAGCAGCCAGCTATACATTCAGCTGCGGTTAAAGAAGAAACACGTCTGCTCATTGTCCACACAGCACCCGGAGCACCGCACGGCAGCACACAGTCACTTCGAAGCCGGGAGCTTCCCGCCCGCCCAATACAGGCAGCTCAAGGCACAGCCCCGCCGAGCTCCGCAGACCGCCGCACGGCCGGGGAGCTGCCCTCGGGCCCAGCGGGACGGGTGGCGTGGAGGCAAGGCCGGTTCTCGGCGACAAGGGCTGCACCTGAGAGGGAGGGGAAGGACTGGGGGCGGTTACCGAGGCCCCGCGATGGCGGCCCGGCGGACAGGACACGCTGTTCCATGCCACACCGCAGGATCCCAAAATGGCTTCCCGGCCCCAACAAAGCCCAACGGATCTAACCCGGCCTCGCGGAGCCTTCCTCGTCCCTCGGCCGCAAAGCCCGGGCTCACGAGCGG
>JASSUY010029931.1:0-29964 GCA_032466535.1 Forpus xanthops
CCATTTTTTTTTTTTTTTTTTTTTTTCTTGAATGAAATGTTTGTCAGGATTACTAGAAAGCAATACTTCCAGGACTAGATCATTATTATCATTATGGTAATGATGAAGTAATAAGGAGTTGGTAGTGCAAAATTTAACTAAACTGATTTTAAACTTCCTTTTAGTCATATAGGAAAGATTACATTTAAGAAACATATATTGTTTATGTTGTAATTGTGTATTTCCAAGTCTTGTCAGGTTTTATGTTGAATTTGAATTTATATTTATTAACGTAAAAAGAAATATTTGAATGTAGTACAGAATTCTTGGGATATTTTTCAGTCTAAATTACTAAATTACATAAATTCCCAAATGAGCTCCATTTTAGTGTCCTTGTATTTGGAAAGATAGATTTGGAAAACTAACAGTAGAAAATGCCCATATATGTTTACGCATTTGTGTTTGTGTGCCTTATACATAGAATCATAGAGTAGTTAGGGTTGGAAAGGACCTTAAGATCGTCTAGTTCCAGCCCCCCTGCCATGGGCAGGGACACCTCCTGCTAACATGTCACCCAAGGCTCTGTCCAACACGGAGTTGAGCACCGCTAGGGACGGACCATTCATATACATGCTTTTATACATGTCAAATACACACTTAAACTGGAACACATATAAAAGAAATTAATCCCCAGTGGATATTGCTGAAATCCTGTCCTGTGTAATGAGCATCTATTGCACTGTTCAGATAGTGGCTTCTCAGCCCAAGAGGATTTTTGTCCACTGTTCATCTATCTGACCACCACATGCATATATATATATATATATATATATATACACAGAAAGCAACTTCAATCCTGTCATCTTTAAAGGTCTGCGCAAATATAAGCTCTTACAGTCCTTCACTGCTGTGAATCTGATAAGTACTCTATCTGAAGTTCATAACAGAACCAAGAGTTAAGATTGCCTGCATATTTCTGTTCCTTCGGGCTTTTTTAGGTATCTTCAAGGACTGTGAAATTTTGGTCTGAAATTTACTGGGTTCCTCGATTAACTATTAGGTAACAACTGCTCATGATGTTCACAGAACAAGTTGCTTTCTGACAAAAATCCGTGTATAACTGGAGGCTGTTAAATTCCAAGGAAGGAAAATAATTTAGGTGTTACTTTTTGATAGACCTACAAGGAAAGCCTTTAAAAGGACTGTTTTGGCTAAGCATGAAACAAGCCTTTGCGATAATGAGATATGAATCTTCCTGGGGAAAATGTTTTTTTGTTTGGGACTTTGATGACTTGGCAAAACATTAGCTGATGCCATGCAGGGAAGCATCTTGTGTTGACAGAGAATGAGAGGAAGACAATCTTGCAAGTGTTTTAGACACTGGCTTCTGGACTCTCCCCTTCCTCCCGTACAAATAGGAAGAAAGGTGATACTGAAATTATAAGAACATATTCCTCTGCGACACTCCCATTGCTTCCTAATATGATCTCAGCAGCAAGTTCTGCAGCAATAACATTTCTAGTGAGATTATTGATAAAAATTGGAGGCTCTAAAAGAATAAAAACTAAATAAATTATGATATTTAAATAAATGTTTCATTAGAACTTTAGACTGAAGTAGTGAATAAAGGTTCTATCTCTCTGTTTTTTTTTTAATCAAACCTCTTCAGGTCATGCTGACATTATATGAATTTTCAATATGGCTGTAGGAAAATGAACAAATATAATAAATTAAATTTAATTAGTAGAAATCTTGTTCAGGCATGACTGGGTACACAGCTGAGCTGAATTCAGCTAGCAATCTTAGGCAAATTTCTAGTGTGTTATTTGGAGAAGAGTTCTTTCTTGTGAGATATTCTTTAGATATAGCATCCTGCTGTCAGGTGTCACACGAGGGACCGAGATCCTGAAACTAATTGTGCTAATAGAATCATAGAATTATTTGGTTTGGAAGGGACCTTAAAGACCATCTAGCTCCAACCTCCCTACCATGGGCAGGGACACCTTCCACTAGACCAGGTTGCTCAAAGCCCTGTCCGACCTGGTCTTGAATGCTTCCAGGGATAGGGCATCCACAGCTTCTCTGGGCAACCCGTTTGAGTGCCTCACCACCCTTATCATTAAAATTTTTCTTTCTTATGTCCAATTTAAATCTACCCTCTTTCAATTTAAAACTGCTGCCCCTTGTCCTATCACTACAAGGACTTGGTAAAAAGTCTCTCTATCTTTTTTATAAGGCTTAATATATTGAAAGGCTGCTATAATGTCTTCCTGGAGCCTTCTCTTTCAGTTTGAAAAACACCAACTCTCTCAGCTTTTCTTCATAGAAGAGGTGTTCTGTCCCTCTGATCATTTTCATGCCTGTCCTCTGGACCTGCTGTAGGAGGTCCAAGTCATTCTTGTACTGGGGACCCCAGAGATGAATGCAACACACCAGGTGGGATCATGAGATCAGAGTACAGGGGGGAGAATCATCTCCCTTGACCTGTTGGCCAGGCTTTTTTTTGATGCAGCCCAGGGTAGGATTGGCTTTGGGCTGGAAGCACACATTGTTGGCTCATATCCAATATTTCATCCACCATCATGCCCAAGTCCTCCATTTGTTCTCTGATCTGTCCTGATACTGAGGATTGCCCTATGCAGGTGAAGGGCCTTGCATTTAGACTTGTTGAACTTCAGAGGTATGCACAGGTCCATTCCTCAAGCCTTTCTAGGTGCTTCTGAATAACATCCCTTTCCTCCAGCAAATGAACTACACCACTTAGCTTGGTTTCACCTGCAAACTTGCTGATGGTGCTTTCAACCGCACTGTCTATATTGTTGATAAAGATATTTAATAGTACTGGTCCTCATATGTACTCTTGAGGAAAAATAGATATAATAAATATCTAATTATAATATCTAATATATAAATATCTATAATATAATATCTAATAATAATATATAATTATTATTAATAAATTCTTATCACTGAGACACATTCTGTTTCATCACTTCATATTGCTTTCCAGTCTCTCTTAACTTTCCTTTCAGGGTAAACTAATTCCCATTTCACCCCCAGAAGTGAAGACCAGAGCAACTCAGCTGTGGACCTGACGAATCTGATTATAAGGGTGGTAGATAAACACGTTTAGCTTGTGTCGACTCAGGGAAGCAGTTGCATGACTATATCCCATGTTACAATCCTGAGACTCATACTGTTCATAGCGAATTGAATGAGGCTTTTCATCATTTTACCACTTCTTTGTGGTGAAATTCAATCAGATGGCAATTTCATACCCTATCTCCCTCTCATGCCACAAATAAGCTTGAAAATAAAAATTTTAAAGTGAGTCTAACATTTGCCAATCCACTGCAATCATGCCTTTAGGCAGTAATTAAAAAGAGCTCTGAGCTGACTTTTATGACTTGATGAAACTTCAGTAGAACAAATATAGGAGGGAAGAGCTTTGGAGGGAGGGAGAGATAAATCTGTGTTTTTCTTTGTTAGGCAGCTAATAACTGGCAACTGCAAATACGATCAAAGCAGAATCTTCCTGCCCATTGAAAGAAACACTTAGTCTACTTTCAGTGACCGTACTTCGTATTACCTTATTTATGTTGCATGACAATTTTGTTTTCATGTTGATGGAGTCTGACAGGAGACGGTGGGACAGAGAAGTAATAATTTCCCTTATGCTGTTGCTGCTTTTCCTGGAGTAAGCATGCATGGAATGGGAGAGAGACTGCATTTATATCAAACCAGTTCTGATACGGTGCAAAAGCAAGTCAAACCTTTTAATTTTAAATAAATCATTGAGTATTCCCTTCTGTTTTGCAGCTTGAGCAAAGCTGCTGAAGAAGAGATTTGTTTTTGCTGCAGACATAGTCCTTTTAAATGGATGTAACCTCCCAACCACCCACAGGCACTTCAGCGTACCAGCATCTCCCCTTTCCCTACACAAAATTTTAAGTGCTCATGAATGGCCTCATAGCTGGCTACATCAGTAACCTTGGGCAGGAATATCTTTGCTAGGAGAGTCAAACCCTCAAGAATGAGGAAATGCCCGCTAATTTCATGTGTCTGAGCTCAATACGGTTATGAAAAATGTTCATTTAAAGGAAACGATTAATCAGTTCTCATTTATACAAGAATGACTCTCCTAAGTAACAATCTCTACTAGTATCAGAGAGCAAGAAGTCTGACCTAGAATATTCAAACAGATAAGCTGTCTTTAAATATTAACAGCTGTAATTTGTGCTTGGTCTTTGATGGTGTTTTTTTTTTTCTTTCTGGTACTGAGATGCTAAGATTCTAGTTATGAAATATCTTCATTGAATAGCTTCACTGTGACTGCTCTCAGCATAACTTAGCAACTAATGAAGGCCTTTAACGTTCAGTATAGCCCTCTGTCTGTTACTACAGGAAGAGATTTAAGACACAAGAGAGTGTATTTGCCTGGAAGCAGGACAGTGTTTTATAAGAAGCTGCTCTCTCTCACATACACTTTATTCCTTCATTCTTTCTTTCTATGTTTACCTATTCCCTCAGCCCAATATACTGGCCTGAGGGTAGTTGTCTGTCTAATAACTTATTCAGCAGCCTTCTAAAAAAAAGCTTCCCATGAGTCATTTCACACTCTCCAGTCCCTTTGTAAAGATAGCATAAAAGGTCAATCATGTATGCAAACTGTTTTCCTCCTGTTAAGGTAATCAGTATATCCCTTTTGAAGATATGTTGCAAGAGTTGACTATATATTGCCAGTCAGCACTTTCTCAGAAGAATAGTACACCCCTCTGCAGCCGATACCATACAGATCTCCTGTGATAACACTGACTTATCAATATCTTATAGTGCATAGCTTTGTGATAAACAAGTTATGTTTGCTTTGCCAGTGTCCAGCACTTCTAGGTAACTTCAGAACTGTCAGTGACACTTTTACCATCCTGCCTCACAATTATTCTTTTTTGGCTATATCCAGTTATCAGCAAAGCAAGCAAATATCTTTTATTCTTGCTGCTTATAAGCCTTCTAATTTGTTGCCAGTAAAGCTTCTTGATGATTACAGAAAATAAAGTTGCTGTGTGCAGATAAAAAAGAAATTTCTCTGAGTCCTTGTCTCCTGATATCATGATAAAGCTGAACAAATAATAGTTTTCTAGCTACTGCAAACATCATAATTCACATATTGCTGCAAGGTGTGTTTTCAGCAACTTAAATAGCATTTGTCTTCTTGATCTTGTTTTTACTTTGATTTCCACAAATGGATCTAGACTTCCTGGAACACAAGCTCTTGCTATTGCAGGCAACCATATCATGTAATCCCTTTCATATAATGATAAAACTCTTCTCAAAGACAGATGGGTTACTTTTCCCCACTGCTATTCTAAATAACACCATTTTGCCTAATACTTCCTACAGCTTCATTTGCCTCATTATGGCCAAAAGGCAGTGCTGGTATTTGAGTAACTTGTGATTGCTCCATACAACAAAGTAACAGCCTCTACTGCTGCTACTTCCATTTGCACCACTCTTTCCTCAAAGTCATCCAAAGGTTCTTACATAATGGCAAAATTCTTCCTATGTTTCCAACACCTCTGAGATTCATCTTAGCAGATAAATTTTCTAGCCCATCAGTAGTTTCCCTGACACCAACCAATGAAAAAAAGTATATGAAGTGTAATCACAAAAAATATATATCATGCTTTTCTTTGTGATTTTTCATATTTTAATCTTTGTTTTTAACCTTTGTGCTAAACTTTGTTTAGCAGATACTTGAGTAGACTTGTAGTCCCATATCGTTAACTGAAACATACTAAAAATATGGTCAGAGACCAAACTCTTTCTTCATGCTTGGATATGGCTGACATTAAAGAGTATATTAGATCAAAGTGGTGTTTTTCTCCCTTAGGCTTATCTGTTTTTGGTGATCTGTTTTCTACTCTATGTTTTCATTTTTTTCCTACTGACTGACATTTGCTTATTGCAGTAGCAAGTCCCTGATAATTGCTTTCTCCCATTGGGCTTATTTAATGCTTCAGAAAGGAAAGATGCTTTTCATAAGATGGAACTCCTATCTTCAGTTGTTGAGTTCAATGAATAGCACTGAAGAGGATTTATAAATCTAGAAAGAGTGGGGAGAAGAAGAAAAGAAGCTGTGAGGGTTTATTAGCAAATTTCCAAAAGATGCCTGAATTTAGGGTCTTGCAGACAAATATAGGCTTACGCAACTGCTCTCAGTAATCTGCAACTGGTGCTGAAACCTATGGCTTTCCAACATGAATAGCATTTTCCTAAGAATTAGCTCAGTTGTAAAGTCCTAAGTAAATGTCAGGTTCTTCTTTTCTGTCTTGTCAGGGATTTCCCCTCCTGTTCCTCTTTCAAGTTTGAACTAAAACATTTTTATTTTTTTTTTAATATGCCCAAGAGATATGTTTGAGTAATGAAGATTTTCAAAGCTGGGATTTTCCCTTTCCCACCCACAGTAAAATCATAGCATTTCCAGTGTTAACTGATATATAAGGTATACCACATTTAGGGAACTAATACATCCCAACTGAAAACAAAAAGACAAGGTACATGCCTCTGAAATGAAGACTAGTGGCTCTTTCTCACAGAGGCACTCACTCACCTTCTTCAGTAAACGATCTCTTCAGGGGACCCTCCTGCCAGGGTGAGTCCAGTTATAACATGAAAGTCCCCATTGAATTAAGTCATATGTCATTGCTTGGTTTAGATTCATTGGAAGAAAGAACCCAAAACTTATTTTCTTTTCCTAATTTTATTTTATCTCATTAATCTGCAGGATGAAAAAAGTGAGAGGCTGTGCTGCAGCAGGACCAAAGGTTTTCATCGTACGTCCATTAAGATGTAAGATCTTTGAAAAACAAAGCCAAAAAGTTCTGCAGAGCCATCACAAAGCTGAAAGCAAACTGGAGAAGTTAAAAAAGTGATTGTCTAATCCAGAGGACAAGTGCACACATGGATAAACTACGCATCCCAAAGAAGTTATGGAGAAAGTGGGATGTTAACTGTATTCATTCCCCTAATAGGGTTTTCAAAGGGGCACAATGTACTAGACTGAAGAATCTTTGTTGTCACTAAAGAAGTGGAACAGGTTTCCACCCTTCCCCATCCCTGTGTCTGGAGTGGGATAGCCTTCCCCATCCCTGTGTCTGGAGTGGGATACCTCTATTGTTACATGAACCGAAGACATCTTGGGTGGGGTGCCAGACACTCCTCATTGCTTTTTGTTAGTGGTCAGCAAGTTCCTACTCAGAAAGTGGAGAAAAATGGACACCAATGTATTGCTCCCTACCATGCAGTAGGTTTGGAGTCATACGTACCCCAGATGGCTGCCTGATGTGTAGTCACACAACTTACCTTCACTCACACACTATAAAAATCTACTTCTAGTAGTATGCAAAACAGACTTCTTGGTGCATCAGTACCCTGTGCTGTGCCAAATAGCAGAGCAGGAAAGGGCAAACAGGGAAAGCCAAAATCAGCTTCACTCTGCTTCCAACACACAGTGATTTACAGGGATTTCCTTCCCTCTCTGCTGATGCAGCTTTGGGGAATTTAGTGTAGAAACCAGAGGCACCTGCTTCCATAGGACTCTTGTATTAGTTGAAAACAGAGAAAAGCTTTTATTCCTGTAACTGTGCCTGTAACTGAGACAGGATGTAGAACATTTATGTGGATAAATGTTATTAGTGGTGTACAACTAAAGTAGCAAATTAGCCATAATTCAGGCTTTTGGTTGAGAGAACTAACTTTTATCAACACCTAATACAAGGTATTTTGTAGCTTTTGTGTGTACTGTTTATGATGATTCTTAGCCTGCTTACTGTGGTAAAAGCAGTTTTACATATTGACAGTATAAGCTGACACACCTACATATCACAGAGTCCTTTAAAGAGTCTGTCATGCTTATTGATGAGTTTAATGGCCTGCGAGGGTACTCAGTAATAAAATACACAGGCTCAAGTTTGGTAATGCTTTTAACTATCCTCCAGAGACAGCCTGGCTTTTATCTCACTAGTTATCAAGTACCCAGTGAGGTAGTTGAACAGAAAGAGAGGAGAGGTGAAAGGTATTGAGTCCAGCCTTCTATAGAAGGTAAAATCATAGAATTATAGAATAGTTAGGGTTGGAAGGAGCCTTAAAGGTAGCTGCTAGATTTTACCAAAGACCTTGGAAAAATCCCCCACCTGACCTGAATTGAAAGCGATACTGTATTTGCAGCCACCACAAGCTTTGCTGTGATGGTAACGATCAAAGGCTCTCAACATTGCTGTTATCAACCGACTGAAAGAAGCAGTGTGTGCAGCAGCACTGGCGCATGGTCCTTCTATCTGAACTAAGATCAACTTTAAATTACTCAGGGAGACAGAAGGTACAAACTGTCACAGGGATGACTTTTTGGAGTGATTTCACAGGGCCTGCCAAAGGGTTCTGATTGTGCTGTAACAGAGGGTTTTAACAGGATGCAGGATGTGGCCTTTTTCTTTGACAAGCATATGTAGAGAAAAATAACCTTCCATTACCCATAGTTCGTGCACATGTGCGTATTTATATACAAACAAGCCCCAGTAGGGGAAATGGCACAGTGTTCTCAGTTTTGCAGATCAGCTGTTTGACTTCATTGTGTGCCTATCTGCCCAGTAATCTGAGAGCACATAGCAACATAAATGTTGCTGGGCCAAAAATAGTCCTGCCTTCAGCAAACTTTCTCATACTAACCCTGAGCAAAAGCATGTGCAGGAAATGGCATCTGTCAGATAACAGCTGCAAATTATCAGAAAATGGGTGAATGCCTGATTCGCTTTCATTAGTGTTATGTGCAGTTAAGAAGTCAATTGCTTATATGTGCAAAGTCTTTTTTACAATGGATGGGCTCCATTATAAGTTATTTAAATATTTTAGTAGTGCTGAATATGGTTAGCAGAGCTATTTATGATAGGAACTATCTTACAGTGGAAAACAATCTTCCAATTTCAGTTATCACATTCTTTGCTGGGATTTCTGCCTATAGGATTTCAAGAAAATGAAACAGCAAGAAAAGTTGTATTTCTGAGATTGAGAGCGGCCCGCTTCTGGCCTGTAATCTATATGAAGCTGCTCTTAATAAAACGCATGATGCAGTTTTCAGTGTTTCTATGTATAAATATAATACATATACACACATATGCATGCATATGTGTGTCACTTGAGGGAGGGCAATCAGTCAAAGTACAAAACTTCCACAGAATTCAGTGGAGTATGAAGTCCTGACTACCAGGAGTATCACAGCTTCAATTTCTACTATATCCAAATGTGAAGTATATACCAAGTACATATAATGGAGTGATTTTTAAATTTTTCTTAAACATAATGCAAATTGCATTTGCAAGATGATGAATCACTTGCAACTTCTTATAAACTTACACAGTTCATTATAAGTAATTCACAAAATGTCAAGCCAAAACCCTCTCCTCCTAGTTCCCTGAAATTCATTTATGCGTAAGAAATACCTAGAGATATTTTTCACAGGACTTCAATGAAATTCACTATGCAAACAAGGAAATCCCCTAGCGGAAGAAAGCCTTGGAAAGGGACACCACAAGATTACAGTCCTTCAAAATGGAGTGGAAATGAGAATGGAAATATTGGGGAAAGGCTTGAGAGCTCAGTATACATGGCATTAAAATGCCACCACTAGTACTGTCTAGGACTCTGTAGGACTAATAGAAGGCAGGAGCGGCTATATTTACACTTGTTAAAGTTTCTTTTCATTGTACCTGTAATACATGGGAATAAGCCTACAAATGTGTATGAAAGTGAGAAATTTGAACTTCAGTTCAAACAAATTTTCTATTTTAAGTGGTTGACACAACTGGGACACAGCCTGGAGTAAGTGAATAAAGATGGAGCAGTGTGCAGGTTCACAGTTGCCCACTTCTTAGGAGCTTACAAACAACAAAGAGGTGAAGGAGTTTTTTTTGTTTTGTTTTGTTTTTTTTTTTATTATTTATATTCCTTAGTTTGAATACAGATTTTAGAAAAATTTGCACTATGTTTGGATATATTTAAAATGGCTTTGAAATCACACTGGAGAGGTTTAATTTTGCAATACATCACTGGTGAATATTTCAAGAAAGGTGGAATCTGATCGGTGGAAGGAGGAATGGGCTATTGAAGCAAACAGAGCCTTTCAAGGAGCCACCTGTATGATACCAGAGATGGAGAGCAGCTTTAGAATGTAGTGGGACTGAAAAACATATTCATAAAGTGAAAAATGAGGTATCTTCCAGGAAGAAAAGCACTGTATGAATCAGAAACAGTGGGAGTCAATAATACAGTGCTACAATAATAGGTGGCAAGGGTAAGCCATTGCATACAATGGCAAACATAAAATGATAGGTGCTTAAAAGAGCACTGCATAGTTTCTGCTGCTGTAGCTTTACTGAATTACCATACTGCTTTGGTATGTATCTTATTAATTATTTTAGATATCTTAGTAAGCACGCATCATGGCAACCTGAATATTTAGTCTGGGAACAGCAGAATAAACTTCTAGTTTACAGTATTCTGCAGGAAGGAAGGTAGCAAAATGCATCTCATCTGCCTGGTGGTTCAATCCAGTCTCTTCTACATGTCTGTCTGTAAGTCAGCCATGAGTAAACACCTATGGAGTTTTAAATTAGCGTCATTATTTGTGTATCATTCCCCAGTGCCTGCTTTCTTTCTTCCATAACCTATCTATAAGCAGGGATTTTTTACCAACTTCAGAGATGTATTGCACTTACATGAGTACAAATTTCCATACATTTCCATTAGCACACTGACTTATATTTTTTTTTGTGTATTCTACGAC
Source organism: Forpus xanthops (assembly GCA_032466535.1). Lineage (NCBI taxonomy): Eukaryota > Metazoa > Chordata > Aves > Psittaciformes > Psittacidae > Forpus > Forpus xanthops. The sequence goes on from JASSUY010029931.1 coordinate 10,817, forward strand.
AATAATTTGAGAAAGTTTTGAATTCCAGCTCAGTGCTATGTTTATTAAACATAAACGTTCCAATTTCAATTTATTGCACTTCCAAAGACATATTTACCTAGTTGATGCATTTAATGGACGAGTTTCCATCCTGAAATTTCCTGGCTCTCAGTTTTCTCTTGTATAACAACTACATTCACTAATCGCACTTCAGCTGGTATCGGGCAGGTGAGCAGGATGGTGAGCATTTGCTGTATGACCAGGACTTGGCCTGGGAGCTCTACTCTCACTGCCCCAGCGGTAGCCAGTGTAGGCACCTAGTCAGAGCCGATGAGAGAGGAGGCTGCGGTGCAGATCTCGGGATGTAGAGAGCGCCTGCACTGCTCTCCTGAGAGGAGGGTGCGCAATGGGGAGGATTGCACTCGGTGCTCCCTGATGGAGGTTCTCCTGCAGCAGGGACTGAGCTGTGAGACACTGTCACTAGGATCAAAGATGTCAGAGAAGCTGAGGTGAAACAGCACTGCTTCTCCAGGACCAGACTGTGCAGGGGCCTCAAGCATCTCCTGTCACTCATGCAGGCAAGGAGGCTGCTAACCCAGGAAGCTAGGAAATAGTAACAGAAAAAGAAACAACAAGAAAAGGAGAAAGAGGACAATTAAAAGCAAGGGGCTTCCTCCTAAATTTGTTGTTCCTACCCAGAACTGCTTTTCTGTCCTCAGGGGGCTGATGAGGAACCACACTCCCACCAGGAACTGCACCATGAAAACGACTGATGCACTGGTAAAGAGGATTGCTACTGGTGCTGCCAGCGAAAAAAGCAGCGGGTCATAGTAGTAGGGAACTGTACTCTGAAAGGATCAGAGGCACCCATCTGTGGGCCTGACCCAGTCTCAGGGGAGGTGTGTTGCCTACCAGGGGCTCATATCAGGGATGTTGCAGAGAAGCTGCCTGCTCATGTCAGTCCCACTGACTGTTACTCATTTCTGGTAATCCATGTGGGTGCTAGTGATATAAGAGGTTTATAAAAGGTGGAAGCAAGGAGAGGAGGTCTGGGAAGAATACAGGGATTCTGTCCACAAAAATAGGGACCAGGTTAGGAAAGCTAAGGCCCACTTAGAATTAAACTTGACTGGGGATATTAAGGATAACAGGAAGGGATTCTATAGGTACATTGCAAATAAAAGACTAGGGACAAGGGCCCCCTCTGGAAGCTATCGGGAGAACTGGTGATCCTGGATTTGGAGAAGGCTGAGGTTCTTAATGACTTCTTTGCTTGAGTCTTCACTGGCAAATGATCTGACCGCACCACCCAAGTCTTGGAAGGCAGACGGAGGGACTGTGAGAATGAAGACCCTGGGCCCACTGTAGGAGAGGGTCTGGTTTGAGGCCATCTTAACAACCTGAACATGCACAATATATGAGGAAGAAATTCTTTACTGCAAGGGTGGTGAGGCACTGGAATTGGTTGCCCAGGGAATTTGTTAATTCTCCATTCCTGGTGGTGTTCAAGGTCAGATTGGACAGAGCCTTGGGTGACATGGGTTAGTGTGAGGTGTCTCTGCCCCGGCATGGAGGTTGGAACTAGATGATCTTAAGGTCCTTTCCAACCCTAACTATTCTGTGATTCTATGATTTTGAACTGGTATTGCAACTTCTTAAAATTCCCTTTGTTTCACAGAAGATTAAATGAACACATCAATCATTCTCATGTATTCAAAAATACCTTAAAGTAAAATAATATATCTGATATTAATCTAATTAGTTCATCAAATTTTTGCAGTTGGCAGTTCTCAAAAATAAGATTATAGAATATTTTATTCTCAGTGGTGAATTGCGTATAAAACCAGTGATTTTGGCCTGTTCTGAAGCTGTGCTCCCTATTTACAATTTTTTCTGTTCCTGTTATGATAAAGTGAAATGCCAGAATATAATATCTGCTAAGTAAGCAGGAAAAGATTCTGGCTGAGCAAGTAAAGCAGCTGCTGATGCGGGAGGCTGAATGGATGTGTGGAGAACCTGAGCTTCTGGGAGACTGACAGATTCTGGGAACTGGAAAAGACGTATGAAAATATTCATTTGTAGATCATGAGGACTACAACAGCTGAAAATCTGTGTCAGGTGAACTATGTCTGCAATAACATATTGCTGCACAGTATTTTGACTTGCTTTTGGTCAACCTTACAGAAAAAATATCGTACAAAGGAGAAGCTGTGTCAGTGATAAAATTATAAAATTGCTTTTCATCTGCTGATGCTTTACATATATTTTAGGTCCAAGATCCTCACTGAACTCCAGGAACTTTTCTGAACAGAGATGGTAGTGTGAAGAGAGTCTTGAGGTATGTAAGTATAATTTCAGGAAGCAAATAATATGAATGAGAAGTACTTCTCCCATGGGTCTTTTGTTAGAAAGTGGAGGAAAGGAGCTGGTGAGTTGCTTAAGGGGAAAATGTTGACCATAAAATATTGATCTGACAGATCTCTTCCTCTATTTCTGTAAATAGAAAGGAGAATCCAACACCTTGAAACTCTGACTAATTTAATGAAGTATATGACACTTTTCCTTTGAAATAGAACATGGCAAATATAGCTCAAAGAGTATCTCAAAAATATTACATTTCTTCATGAATAAGCTTGGTCTCTCACATTCTTTTCCTAAAATGTTTTCTTGTTAATTTTCATTGTGGAATTTGAAGTGCAGTGATATTCTCAGGCATGTCTCCCAAATATAGGTCAGCCATTTAGTGAAGTCAATATCATGTGGCTAAGGAACAATCATATGACCCCATTTAGCAGTAAGTGGTGACTCTTTTTGGACAAAGAATTTGATTTATCATTGCAAATAGAAAACATTGTGATGAGTCCAGTGAGGCTTACTAGCTATATGTAAAGTCATTCATCCATCATTACTCTTCACAGCTGCATGCCCTGTACTTAATGGGTTCCTCTTTACACATAATGCTGGTTTCTTCAGAAATCATATTTTTTGGGAAAAAAAAATTGCTTTCTGACAGAATAAAATCTTGAAAAATCCTTCTTCTTCAAAAACCATTTTCAGATATATAAGCCTAACTTTCAGGATTACTTTATATTCAGTTACATCATTCATACATTGGCATCCTACCAGATACATTTTGGGACTACCATAACAGTGTGAGAATGTTTCCAAAATACTTTTCCAGTTTCCAAAAAAAACCTCAACATATTTCTCTTCTAGTATTTGAATTCATTCATTAAAACCTAGCCAATAATAACAAATATTTAACATAAACATGTAGGAGACTTAACATTTGGTTGCAGTGCTGAGAATATTAATGCAGTTTTTAAAAGTAATTGTATCAGAAGTCATATATACTGATGCTGAAGAGACATTCACCCATTCTTAGTTTTATGAACAGAAGGAAGGAAACTTCTCATAAACTTACACATCTTGCAAGAGGTCTTTTTTGTTTAGCAGAATAATATGAAAGTTACTATATGTACAGGCTAAGCCAGGGGGAAAGTTCTTTTGTTAAATAATTATCTCCCTTTATACTTAAAGAAACCTAGAAAGGTGTTTTAATGCCCTATACTGATATATCTAAAGGAATTACCCATATCAACTATTTAAATGCCAGGGGGCTTCTCTGTGCTAGATGCTGTATAAAGAGTCCATGCCCTGAAGATCTTACCAGCTAAGAGACTGTTGAAACTAGTGAAATTCCAACCAAAGGTCGCATGTGTTGCTGTAGCAGCTTAACCAGGCACATGACAGTCCTCTCCCAGAGGAATGGTCCTCCACAGTCACGTTCCGTATGCACAGAGTTCACAGTCAGAGCAAGAAGGGCCATAACATTAGAACAGCCATGGCTGGAGAATGGGATCCATGTGCCATTGTTTTGGTTTGGTTTTGTTCTGTGTCAGGGAGGATGAGTTTTAGTTAAGAAGGGTGATGAAATAGGGAGAAGGGAATCCTGAGGGTAAGAGGATGCATTGGGTGGAGAAAAGGTAGTGAGAAGTGCAGGAGCTGAGGTTATGAGGCTCCAGTCAAGAGTGAAATGTGTTTAAGGGCAAACAGGTAATTGTAAAACTGTTACAGTTTCAAAGCATTAGGAGCTCTATGATCTACCAGCTTTGGAAATGAGAGTAATGAGTCTATTTTTCTGAGTATTGTGATGAACTGTTTAAACAAGAGTCTACTTTTTCCAAGTATCTTCTCCCAGATAAGCTTTGATCTGGCAGATCAGACCAGACCACGACAGACACATCCTCATTGTTGGCAGTACAAGGAAAGGGAAGAAATTCTTCAAAAACCAGTGATCCAAGAGTTGCTGTGACACTCCTGGGAGGCTCTAGCTGCATTGATGGGCAGAGAAAGGGAATCCTGAATGGAGGAAAAGCTGGACAAGGAGCTTTGCAAAGCTCAGGAGTGTGAAGAGCATACCTATGAACATGGTAAGGAACTTTTTCTTTTTTAGAAACAGGACTTTGCAGGACATTACAGAACTTGCAGATGAGTGGTAGATTAAGTAGAAAATCAATGCCAAAGTGTTCCAGTTAACGGTCATGTCTGGGTAGGCTCACAGATAAGAGCCAGTACTGCTTTAACTGAGTTGCTGTTGTTTTGGCCATTAGGTTATTTGCCAGCTTTGGGAAGATGCGTCTTCATTTGGCTGCATTCCTGGTCTGATAGGGTACATGTGCTTGACCATCTATAGGGCTACTCAATGGGAACCCATTCATATTATAGTAGACAGTCTAACCTACTAAGCAGTAGACAACAAATAAAAGCAGACCCCATTATCCTACAACTGATCATTAGGTTTGTCTCTAGTGGGTGTGCAGAAAGATGTGAAAGGGATTAGCTGGTTGCTTAATTAGAACTCTTCACTTCTTCAGCCAGTATCAGGCACCAATTCTTTTGCCTTGGGCTGGAAATGACTGAAGGTCATCTAGCAGTATAAGGTAAGCAAAAAGAGATAGTTTGCAACTGGAGGCAACAGATACTTGATCCCACCACAATTTCATAAAAATTACTAGGTCAGAAGAACATGAGAGTAAGAGGAGAGAGAACATGAGAGATTGTCTAATATCAGCCAGCCTGTAGAACCCCATCTGTTGCTTCCTAAGCTTCTAATTGTTTGAGACTAAATGAGGAGATAAGAAGGGTATATTTTAGCTTGGAGGCACATGGTACACTATTAAGTATCATATAACAATGCAGACAGTGCTCTATTCTACACTTGTAACTCCCTTTCAATTGTTAGAGTGCAGAAAGCAAAACTGCCATTATATCAAAATCCTCATCTCATGTTTTCAAATATATCCCATACGCTTCCTTATAAACTACAGCAATGTAAATACAGCTCCAAATAATCTGCACTTGGCTGTCTGTGTAGAGTTACAGCATTAGTGTGTGTGCTACACTATCTGGCATAGGGTAAGGCAAAAGCATCTATATATGCATTGATTTCCATAGCTTTATCTTTAAACACCTTGTGTTCAACATATGTGAAATGATTCAGAAGTATACTGTGGTGCCCTCCTGTCTGACGCATTTTGTCACACTCAGATGGAGATAAACTGGAAACAAAACAAAATAGTAAACCACAGGGCATTTCAAAAGAGGCACATGGGTGAAAATCTGGACCTTATCTATTTCATGAAAGACATTAGTGACTGATAATGATACCCTGTCAGATAATACTGGAGCCAAAAATTAATCTCTACTTGTTAGCTATAAACTATTTATTACAAGGATTTCTAAAGTTTGAAAAAAATCAACAGAGAATATGTCATTATTCTGTCACCTTCTTTAAATATGACTATGGTGGTGCTGTTCAAAAGTGTTTCCAACGTCACAATGGACACAGAGGCAGTGCAAAGTCACAGTATTGTGGAGAGCTAGCCCACTTTTAATAATGTCTATCAGAAATAGTTTTGTAAGAGTTGTAGGTTTTCAACTGAAAGAAAACATACACAGTATAAGATACAGGGATATTTTAAAAATGAAACATGATCCTGAGTTAATATCTGAGGTAGCTCTGTTAGAGTTGCCTCATTGTTAGATTGCTTTAGATTTCTTTATGTAACAGAATGGGGATAATTTTAAAAAAGGAAACCAAAACTGATGCCATCATGTCATTAATCTCGTATTGCCTTCTGCTGCCTATTATCTTCCTAAGTTTTGTTCTGTATTTTTCTTTTCATCTCTTTCCATTGGCCTTTTCTTCAACCCTCAAGCCATCATGCAGTGAAGTGTAAATCATTTCCCTCGTACCTCTAATCACACTTTCCACACAACTTTCTATTGGAAAAGGAACTTCTCAGCTGGGGGGAAATAAATGCTGGCAAACAGAAGGCATGTATAAGCCCTTGCTTCTTCATTCCCTCCATATGAGTTAAAACTGTTGAGGAGATTCTTTTTTTGTTTATGTTATTACTATAGTCTAGAAACCCACTACCATGGCAGAAAATGTGAGCAGGAACAACAGTGGTTTCCACATTATTTATAACCAACCAGAGAGGATGAGAAAGTTCCTGAAGTTGTAATGCAAAGGAGAGAATGGATGCAGTTTATTTTAAACAAGATTTATTTAAGATTTAAGCAGATTTCTTGTCCCTTAGGGGATTAAGATGACATTTTAATGTCTATTTCCGGATATTTTACACATTGCTGCAATCACTTTCAGATGACTTAAACATATGCATAGTTATTATTGTTTATTCCTTCTGTCATCTCATACATTTTCATTCAGCTGCTCTTTATTTTGAACTCTCTTTGATGTATCTTGATTTAGGTCTTGCCAAACTGAGAACTCTTAATCAAGAGAACAAATACTTCAAAAAGACTATCTGGCATCAAGTCTTTTCACCCCTCTCCTTTCTTCTCTCCCTCTTTTTGATTACTCCTTTTAACAGAATAGCAGTAAGAGGGGGAGAGGATCAAAACATGGACTTGCTCATCACAATATGTGATCATACAAAATATTGTACTGCTTCAAAATTTCTTTGAAGCATGCCTTGAAACCTTTTTTTGCTCCTGATGAAGCTCATCACACAGTTTGTGCATTTGGGTTAGAAATTGGCTTGATGTTAGGTACCACCACTTTTTGCAGGGCTCTGAAACATCCATTATGATGTACCATTGTACCAAACTATGATATATAATTTGTCAGATACCCAGACTACTAATTATATTTTGGTAAACACAGTAGTAGCTGCAGAAGCAGTAACTGGAGGAGCTCTCTGACAGTTGCTGTACTTTGGACAGGTTCAGTCCTGCAAAGCTCCTAGTCTGACCTGTGAGGACTGGTAAGTGCAGGGAAGGCATTCAGGGAGTGAAATAACTGCTTCAGGGTGACACAAAGATCAATGCAGACTGAAAATTGCATCAGAAATGTTATGATACTTAAAATGGACCCTGGGTACATTCTGGCTAAGGGAGCCCCTCATGCCCTATCTCTCTTAGGCTGCATACCCTCCCTCATGTGTCAGTGCCGTACTGCTTGGGCCAGGATTTCTGTTCTCTTTTCAACTCAGATTGCTTCTGATCTTGATTTCTGTGTGAAAATCAGTGATATCTGAAGAATGGCATTTTCATGCTTGACATCAACTTGATAAGCAGTCCTTAGCACACAGACTTACAAACAGCATTTCCAGCTCTGTGTCAACGAATACAGTTAAGTTGTACTCTCCTTACAACTCTTTGGTACCTGGGATGAAATATAATTGTTCTCCAGGCTACTTGAAGACAATTCACATGTAATTTTCCTGGAATGAAGACATGGTTGTTAGAAAAGTCAGCTAAATCACATAGTCCTGGTGCTGTTCTAAGATCTAAGCTACTTCCATTCAAAGTGAGAGACATCTGCTGCACAGCAAGCTCCGCCTGCTGCAGTCACCCACACCCCTGTCTGCAGTTAAATGGAGCATCACTGACATGTATGGGATGTGCTTTGTCTCTTCTAGAGATGTCTGAAGCAGATGAAATGGATAATTTTTTAGAATTGCTAATTTCTCTCTCTGGTCAAAAAGGAGTCTATGTTACCAGATATAAGGACAGGCATCTGTATTTTAGGTGTCCTAATACAGATGGATGAATTTCAGTCTATGAGGCCACATGTTGAGGACACCAGAACTGCACACAATACTCCAAGTGAGGTCTCACGAGAGCAGAGTAGAGGGGCAGGATTATCTCCCTCGACCTGCTAGTCACGCTCCTTTTGAGGCAGCTCAGGAGAAAGCCAACCATATCCTGGTCTGCAGGGAAGTTTAGATTGGATACGAGGAGGAAATTCTTTAGTGTAAGGGTGGTGAGGCACTGGAATGGGTTGCCCATGGAAGTTGTGAATATTCCATCACTGGTGGTGTTCAAGGCTGGATTGGACATAGCCTTGGGTGGCATGGTTTAGTGGGAGGTGCCCCTGCCCATGGCAGAGGGGGTGGAACAAAATGATCTTAAGGTCCTTCCCAACACTAACTGTTCCATGATTTTATGATTCTATGTCCAAAATTCACACTGTGATAAAATTGTCATAAACAAGATTTTACTTACTCATGATGTGATCACAGAATGAATAATGGACTGTTTAAAACTAGCATAATTCACCCAACTGAGAACTCCTTTAGGCTTCCAAATACTGAGAAAAAAAATGAAACTGGAACACTTTTGTCTTTTTCTGGAGACAGAGCTAAGAAAAGTTTTGCCTCAAAGATAAACTTCTGCACTGGGACAAAGTTTTCCTCAGCTGAGGTGTATGTCAGCAATCCTCCCTGGGTCTGTCATATATCTAGGGAGAACTTAAACAGTGCATGAGAGCCTTGATGGTCTGGGGGTAATGTGTGACTTTGGAGTTTCTATAGCTGCCCTTCTCTCAGGTTCAACACTGTTTATTGTTGCTCTTCTCTGTAGCATGTTTCCTTTTCCTACCCTGAAGTGTTATGTGTTCCACATTTCTTTGTGAGACTTCTGATCTCAGAGTTCAGAACAGTTACTGATTTCTTAGATATGCTGATAGTTTCCTTTTCAAGTCATTGATGCATTTCTTCTCCTATTAATTTCCCAAATTTTTATCTGACTTTTTCATTTAATACCTGGCTCAATATTTTCTCCAGTACCCACAGCTTACTCTTTCCAACACATGCTGGAAAAAAGGTCACACATGTGCAACTTCATTGTTTCCTCCTAACTTCTTGCTTGTGGCTTTGGTTTTCTCTGGATTTTGCCATATCTTCCCTGTTATTTTCTTACACTAAAGTTGCTGATTTGTGCTTTCTACAGTTTTTGCAAATGTAATCATTCTCTCTTTGCATTATCATTTTTGTTTGTAAACATTCTGATGCCTATTTGACATTGCAGCACAATTTCATTTGGGCACTCAGTGTCACCATGCTCCGTATTTTCACATTTAATTTCATACGGTAGCAGAACATGAATAAAACAAGCTCTTCACTTAACCTTACTGGTAGATCTCAGGAACACATGCTACTTGCATGACTTGAAAGCTGCCTGTTTTACAGTAATACTATGCAATAGTCACAAAGGGACTAGTTGACCCTTCGTGCTTTAAAGTTTGAACTAGAGGGAATCAGGTGTTTGGGATTGAACATACGTGAGCATTCTGCTGAATCAGAGATGAGAATTTGCCCTCTATTGCCATTTCCATTTTCATTAATCTAGTCCAGCTGAAAGTTTACAAAGCATGTGCTATCCAGACAACAGGACCTAAAAAAGGACTCATATCTATTATGTGTTCGAGCAAAAGAATTAGTAAGGTATTTTAAACTGGTTATGTTTGATGGTGCAGATTTCTATAATCTTTTACTACTTGATATTCTTTTACTGTTTTACAGTTTCATCTTAAAAATCTGACCTTAGGAATATCCAGGAAACCCAATATTCCTGGAGCAACTTTTCTTGTAATCATACTATTTCAAATGAGTGTTCTTAGGGTAAGGTTATTCAAAAGGTGATTGCAACCCAGCAGCGGAAGCCCCATCCTACGTAAGGATCTTTTTGAAGGAAGCTAGTCAGGCTTGCACTCTGCATGCAGTGCTGGGGCAGGCCCTCTGTAGAAATGCAGTGATCAAAGCTGAACTGAACTGACTAGACTTTTTTTTTTTTTTCCATGACTGGCAGTATTTAATATTGGATGGTATCATATAATTCTGACAATCATTTCCCTTTTTTCAGCTTCAATTCAAAATTTGTGGTTTCTGCCACTCATCAAGACAGTGGTTAGATAAGTAGCTACTGTTTGGTGTTCTTCCATAGCTCTCTTTCAAAACACCATATACATCTGAAAAAAAGAAAAAAAAAAGATAAATGAGATTAGACTTTCAGTATAAGTTTGATATACAAATTCCCCAAACCCTAGTCTTGTAAAAGTTTAATGCAAAAATAGTAAAGATTCTTAGTCAAGCCAGACTGAAGATCTCCATACTCAGTAATTGCCTACTCTATTATCTGTTTAGTTTCTGGATTCTGACCCATGCTATTCAGAGTTGTTATGCTTTGAACAATCAAGATAATAGCAAATAAAGTAAAACCCTTAAAGGTGTTGCTTTAGAGATATTTGTTAGAATCTGGACCACATCACATAGCACAAACTTTTAAGATTAAATTCCACAATGGAAAGCGTGACCAAAACAAGCTACCTGAAAACTATTACTCAAGGATTCACGACTTTCATGTCATATATTTGAAAAGAATGTGGAATGCACATGTCAGGTTTAGTGATTTCAGCACATACAGGGAGTGAATGGATTTTTTGAATAGTTCACACTCAACCTATTGGCAAACTGTTCAAATTATGTAAAAAAAAAAAAAATAAAAAAAATCACCTAGGTTATTTGTAGTTCCAGGCAATGAATCACACACTTGAGCAATTGACAATTTAAGCAAAATTTCCATTTCAACAAACATGCCCTATTCCTTTTTAATTCGAAATGTCGAGTTTATAAAGAAGGATAATGGCTTATGCATTAAAAAGAGATAGCTGAAAATTTTCCAGTAGGGTATGCTCTGGTAGGGAAATGCTTTTGAAATTGAAAGCAAAACCTAGGATCAAGGCACTTCCATACTTAGATAAAACAGATTACAAATTTTTGGTTTGGAATTAAAATAAAACTTTAAGTTCAGTACACAGCATTATAAATCACAACATTACAGCAAGGGGAAAAAAATAGCCCAGAACAAGACATTTTGGCTTTAGCAAATGATAACGTTCCAGTTCCATTTGACAAATTTTCCATAAGGTTTGTTTTAAACTTCACAATTATCATCCTTTAGAATCATAAAATCAGCTAAGTTGGAAAAGACCTATAAGGTCATTAAGTTTCAACCTCTTGTCCTATTAGTTGTTACTTGGGAGAAGGGATTGACCGCCACCTCATTACAACCTCCCTTCAGGTAGTTGTGGAGAGTGATAAAGTTCCCTCTGATCCTTCTCTTCTCCAGACTGAACAACCTCAGTGCTCTCAGCTGTTCCTCATCAGACTTGTGCTCTAGGCCCTTCACCAGCTTTGTTGCCCTTCTCTAGACCTACTCCAGCAACAATATGTATTTCTTGTAATGAGAGACCCAGAACTGAACACAGTATTGGAGGTGCAGCCACACCAGTGCTGAGCACAAGGGGGTGATTACTTAGCAAGTCCTACTGGCCGCACTATTTCTGATACAAACCAGGATGCTGTTGGCCTTCTTCACTGCCTGGGTACAAGTTGGCTCATGTTCAGCTGGCCATTGGTCAGCAATCTTTTAAAATTCAGAACTGAAACATATTTCTAAGATAACAGGAATCCCAGTGGAATTATGTTGCTCATTTTTGGCCATTTGCAGTATCTTACCTTTCATGGCTGATGCTGTATTCGCCAAAGTTCACTTGCAAATGTTGGCCTTAACACTTAGAGATGTGATGTAGCTTGGTCAGCTCTGACTTTCTTAATTGAGTTTCCACACTTTACATAAAGTGCTAAACTCATCAGATTGCCCAAGGTCTAGTCTGGAAAAGGGAAGCTGGTCTCCATTCTGGAAAAGTGAAGTGAAACCTTATTTTTAGGCTAAAGAAAAAGTACCAGGACTTCCTAAGAGGGAATAAACTGACTCTGTCTGCCTTTGCCTTGCAGGTCAACAGCATATCCCAGAAAGCTCGCTCCAAAAGCTTTCTGGAATATTGAATTCCAAATACACCAGTGGCTTAAAAACAAAAGGTGTGATATTTTTTCATTTCAAAACATTAACGTTGGCTACATCTAATCTATGCGTCACTGAAAAAGAGAGGAACAGTTTCATGTGGAATGAACTCTCATGAGACTGCCAAAGTATTAATTCACTTCTGAAAAACAGTGCCTAGGGTTTTACCACTTTGGAGCAAGAACCTTTGTTATATAGCACCTGCTACACAGAGGCATCCGTAGCTGCTAGAAGAGTGCAAGAATAGTAACAAAAATACTCATTGCTGCTCTTACTGAAGTAGTAGATGAGGATACTGCTAGCACAACTGGAAGAAATTAGTACAGGAAACATGCAAGCTGGTGTGAGAAAATTTCCTGACAAGTGAGTAATTGCAAGTTATGGAATATTTCTCTAAGGGAAGTGGTAGCAACTTCATTGCTTAAGATGTGGGCAATGAAACACAAGTTACTAAATATTAAACTGTGGGAAAAAAAATTTAGACAAAAGGACTGAATAACCTTTAAAACCTTTCCATTGTTAACCTTTTCATCCAAATGATTTAGAAAATTATTAAATTGGCTTCTTAGAAATTTCATGAACCCATATCATTATTTTCAATGCATCCTTTTGGGTAAATCAAATCTCACTCCACCTCTCACTGAAGTCACCTGCCCTGGCCCACACATCTCAATGAGTACGGTCATAACCCACTAACTGCTTTTTCTATGCTACCATCACCCTTAGTGTGGCAACTGGGGAAATATATGTTGAGGCAGCTCTGTAATTAACAGCATGATAATTAAATCAATTCAGTTAAAAAGAAAAAAAAGAGTTTTATGCTTAAATAGACACATTCAGAAGTATCTGTGCATTCTTTCCCACAAAATTTATGTGATTGATGAGGTAGAAATGTCTAGATTGCATTTACAGACCATATTGCCTGGGGTCAGTCTAGCCAAGGCTATCTTAAAACTTCTCAGCAGCTTAGAATTAATTTTTTTCTCTCTTTCTTGTTGTATCTGGGATGACCAGCTCAGGCTTAGAGGGAAGCTAGTGGAACAAGGGCTGCAAAAATCAGCAGAGGTCAAGAAAACTGTCTAGGCAAGTAGAGAGATGGGTAAGTTACAGAGAAGTAAGAGATGTGAAAATGGCTAGAAAGTGCCTACAAGTTTTCCAACAGTCTGGGTTTTAGATGTGTGAAGGGAAAAGAAGGAAACTAGTAGTCAAGTGTAAGTGTTTACTGCTTCTGCTAGTCCCTCAGGAGCAGCAGGTTGAAATGTGCAGGTGAGAGCTAGAAACTGGCTGTTTCACCTTGTGTTTCCAGAGCAGTCACTCTTTTGGCTGGAGAAGTAAAGGTAGGAAGGTTGCTACCCTAAGCAGCCTCCTGTATTGCTTTGTACTAACACTGGTTCCATTTCTTGCTGCTGTGGTCTATTCTGGCAAAGCAAAACTGTAAACCTAGCGTAGTCACCTAACCTAATGGTGAGCTTACATCATTTCACGTGCAAAGAGTAGCAAAAAACTGGTAGGGTATCCCATGGTTTCAATATTGAATACGGTATGAGCAGGGCAGAAGAGTAGATTACTTGGAGTCAAGATCCATCGTAAATAAATTTTCCGACATGATGCAGTTATAATGCAAATATTTAGCTGTTAGGGAAGGATCTGATAAGAATACACATTTGAATTTTATTGTATTCTAATAGCTTTCTCCATTGATTTGCAGAAAATAATTGCACTCCACCCTGCAGTACTATATACAAGGAAATAGTAGCTTTAATGAACAATAAGGAATGTCCTTTGTGACCTTGTTCTGTAGAGGCTTGTTTAAAAATGTAGGAGATTGTTGAACTATAACAGATGAAACTCCACAGATCCCTCAACCTTCCAAATTCTACAAGCTTAGTGCAAGATGTAGTCATGATTTCAGTTTATTCATGCAAGAAGGCTATCAGCTAGGATCTTGCTATTGCAATTCAGTATTTATCATCAGCCTTTTATTGCATTTGACCTCAGTCAAACACAGCTGGGTGAGGCTTAGCCCTGAGTTATTAGACGGAACATACAGAATGAATAAGTAAGGTCCATTGTTCTCATTTTCCAGGGTAACCATTTTTCATAACTTAATGCCTTTAAGGACTGAATTTCAAAGGCCATTGCTGCTGTAAATTTTCAATTCCTACTCAAGTCTCATATAAAGATAGTCAGGAAAGCAAAATCAATCAGAAAAATACTTTCTAGCTGGTTCTCAGGCTCCAAAGGTTAATAGTCTCAATTTTTTTTAGTTAAAGGTTTGGCGTCCAAGGTAAATGAGTATTGATACTTGAATTGCTTGTTTGTTAACTGCATAAGACCATCACCCAAAGGAAAAAGATCTGGAAGTGAAATCAGCTCACTTGCACTACTAGAAAATTGCCCTGTTTTAAAGAGCCAGTCTCAAGGAATTGGTCAGTGAACCCCTCTTTCCTGCCTGACAATTTCACCAAGCCAAGGTAATAGATCCAAACCAATGGCAATCCATTTTTTCATGTATCCATGGCAGGTTTACTGAGCTTTCCTCATTTGCCTATGTTTGCCAGTTTAGTTTTCACTTTAATTTCTGAAAATATTGGTCAGAGTATATGACTGGAGTATTAGAAGGTTTTAAAATGTCTTACAAAGTCATTAATGTATGTGATCCCATATATCCTTTCTGGTCTTATATATTCTTTTTCTTACAAATGATTTTATGGAGGCAGCGCCTCTTCTCATGTACTGTGATATGCCTCTGACCTGTTTGACACATTTCACTAAAGGATTTGATCTCAGTAAAGTACTGAGATATTGCTGCTGGAGGCGACAGATATTTTGCGAGTTCTAAATTCAGAAATATTATCACTAGGCATTGTACTAAACCAGAAAGCAGCTATTAAGCTTTCTATCTCTTAATGCAGTGTTTGAAGTCATATGCTGATATCCCTGGAATGGTGTCAGATTGAATCTCCTGGACCTTGAGTCACTGGTCTATTTTATTGGACAGCTTCTCTGCAGCTATTACAGTGTTTCATGTACAGGGGCTGGTGTTCAGCATCCTGCTGCCTACCTCAGTTTATTGACTCTCAGCATTTTTGTGTTTGGGACCTAATAGTTTATTTTCAGCTCTGCTTGCACTACTATAGTGGTTTCTTACTTTTCTTGAAGTCTATTTAACTCTTAAAAGATGACTGACCAACTAATAACCCATTGTTTTCCTCATAAAGCTTTGTCAAATCCACTTACTCGATAAAGTTTAGAAATCTGAAGCTTTACAGGGGATACTGATAACTTCTGTGTGTATGTGATGATATCATAGAATAGAATATACATACGTATTGTCTTATGCTCTCAATTATAAAACATTTGCTCACCTTTTCATTAAGAAAAAAAGTCTTACTACTTTTGTTGTTTATGACAGGCTTTGAAGTTCAGAAGGGAGAGGGCGTTGGACTAGAGATGTGTCTTTTCTTGCTCCCATACAATTCCAGGGAGGCTTAGCAGAGGTATAAACTACTAGAAATCATCATTTCTTGCCTCATACTTGTGTTCTTCAGAGAAATGTTAAGATCTTGCACAAAATAAATACACATAAACATTTTTAAATTGCTGGGTTAAAATATACCACCAAAGAAAAAGCAGTAGCAGCAGCAGCCGCCTGGAAACCACAAGCTGACAGCCTCAGGAAGATAATTAGAAACAGACCAGCTTATGAAAATCATTTTTTTTGTCCCTCAGGAACCCAGATCTGTTCCCAGACAGTAACTTTCCATTGTTGCCAGATGCATAGGACAAAGGACAATATTTTATGGATTACATAGGTGCAGTCCTGTCTGCCTGAATCTTGTATTCATGGTGACCTGCAGCCCAGCTGCAGCCTAGACAGTAATCAAGCCTGCCTGATTAAATGGACTACCTACCCCTGCAAGCACCTAAATTCATCAGGTGCCTGCCTCTTTCCACTGGCACTTCATTGTATCTCTCCCTAGGTGCTGTGAAGGACACATAGCATAGATGGGACTTCCTGCTTATGCCCTGCTGTGATCCAGATGTAAGTGTAGATAGGCACACAAAGTTTTCCTAAGATCCCAGAGAAAGCCTGAAGCAGATATGGTAGAGTCATCAAACCATGCTGCATGAAGTGGTAGCAGTCCAGTTTTTTCTATAACAGTCTTAACTAGAGCTTTAACATTTAGAAAGGCAATCTGAGGTTAAAGGATTTAGCTGCATTTCTATCAAGACGTAATGTTATCTATATGAGCCTGAAGACTGTCCTAGTTACTAGTGCACAATTAAGATCATTTTTGTGTGGTTTCCAGCTGGCTACAGGACCCTTACATGTCTGGCTTCATGGTGGCTCAGCTTGTAAAGAAGATATGAAATTCTCTTTACATAAAAGTGTAAAAAAAAAGGCCTTTGTATGGTGTCCATGCAACAGCCTCTCATTAAAGCATGAGCATCAGACATGGGAGTGGTATGCAAGCAGAGCAGAAGCTAGAACAGAGGTTTCCTGGTTCCAGAGTGACTACCCTCATATTGCCCTATCTGGTAAGAGGTAAGTAAATAGCACCCCCTTCTCTGTATCTCCCAGTACCTATCTTCAGTAGTGGGCTAGGAAGCTAGATATATATGGTTGCCACCTTTCTACCAGTCCATGTATGATTTGGTGAACTACACTGCCCCTTAGATGTGCTTGAATAAGGACCAGATACCCTTCAGCAGGCCTTCAGAGGCATCTGGCTCCCTTTGCTGACTGGATGTGAAACTTAAACAGTTTGGTTAGGTGAGCTGGATTGCATGCTTGATTGTACTTTTGGGATGTTAATCTGCCTGCCAAGATGGACTTGAATCAAAAGGAACTGCAAGTACTGCCAAGGAGAAAGTGAAACAATGGCAAGGAGATAAGGCATCTTTTGGGTATAACATCAAAAAGTTAAACAATGGTCAAGCAATTGACTGGGGAAATTTTGATTCTACATGCCAAGCAGAGTTGCAAAGCCTACTTGCTAAAGCTAAGGATCAAACCCAAACATTTACCAGTTAAAGCTTTCACTTCAGAAAGTCTGGAGAAAAGCGAGGGAGAATTTGGGAGGCAGCAGCTTCATATAATAGTGGTGATCAAACCACAGGTCTTACATAGTACATTGACAGCTAGTCTGCCCAAGGGCTGTGAGGAACAGCAAACTTAATATGAGTACCAAGCTTGCATGGCTTTTTTGTTCCTGCTCGTTGTGTGCCTGTGGCAGAATTACCAAAGAGTTTCTCTGCAAGAAGTTCAGTTGTGTAAATCAGCAGCTTGGGTCACATCTATACACAGAGCTTTCTGAAAGGAGAGAGGGATATGTGGCATGGAGAGATGCAATAGATTCTCAGGTCACTGGTGGAAGTTTTGGTTAGTTGGTGGGTTCTCAGTTTGCTTCTGGAGAGTCTGGGGCAGTGCCAGCTGGCCTGTGAGCCATATGGGGAGCTGTGTAGGTCCCAGAATATCACTGTTGCATGTGGAGACTTGAGGAGCTCTTAGTGCAGCAGAGGAGTGGTTCTAATTCCCAGATTTTCTCCACGTGTTAAGCTGCTGCTGATCTGGGATGGCAAAAAGGAACACTTCTTCTATGTGGCAAACACAGCTGGCCCTGCCACATCAGTCAGACATAAAAAAAGGATTCTTTCATCAGAGATTGTAATATGCTCATCCAGAGATCCACTCTAAAGTGCTCATTGCCACAGTTAAAAATGTAAAGGAAATTCAGCCTGTCATTTCTCAAGGGTGTGCACAAAAGAGGAAGGCACAGCTCACCCTGAGGCCAGGATACCCAACAACGTATTAATCCTCTGAATGAAATGGTGGAGATCTCTGCTCACAGGGCTGAAAAACAGAATTGCATCTCTGATGGCAATATACATTGGGAAGAAGAGATCACTGCATGCAGCACAATTTGTTCTACTGTCTAACTGAACAGAAAAGGCAAATTTAGGAAATCATATTAAAAAAATCCTCCATTTACAGAGATGTTATTCAAGATTGCAAACAGAGGAAGCGAGAAGCTAGGAAATGTCAAAACAATCACTTCCTCTGAAGCTGTAATCAACCCCTTGCATGTATGTGTTATGATACAGTTTTTTAGTTACATTGCAGCATGGTCGTTGTCCACATGATTCAGAGCACAGGATAAATACTACAATACATAAGCATTTGTTAACAAACAAACAGAAAACTTGCATAAAAGAAGACAAGTTAAAAAATTAATTCCAGCAGAACTGGCTGGCCACTACCCAAAAAATCAGTATTAGCCTCCAAATGAAAAACCTTACTCCATCAAGAAACCCTTGGGATTAAAACACCACACCTAGTTAAACAGAAAAATAAAATGTAAATGTGTTCACACAGCCTTGTTGCTGAAATATGTATTGCTTCACTAAATAAAGCTGACGCTCTGTGATATTGCAGAAGTGATTAAGGGCCTGCAGTGTATTCTTCCAGTGGAAAAAGCTATACATAAAGAAAAAGGAAAACAGAAGGACTGTTAGTTCATTTGGCCATATTCATAGTTTATGTGACAAATGACGACAAACCCAGATGTTCCAGGGAACTGTGAGCTATTTAAGACACCTTTAATGTTTTTCTTATTAGATACGGTTTCTTCTACAATGCCATAAACCAGTTTTTCAACAGTTGTCCAAGGGAGTATTTATTGTGGTTTCATTGGTCTCATATTGTGACCCCTATTACCAGCTGCTGAGGTACTGTACAAGAAGTACACAAATACTGTCTGAATATCACTGCTTCTTGTAAACAACTTCAAATGAAAGGGGTCAAGGCTGACGTCATAAGGTGGATATTGTTGTGGAGAGAGGCAGAGTGCAGTTCAGGAGGCTGCCAGTTTATTAGTGAAGCACCAGCATCAAAGTAATTAGAATCATAGAATGATAGAATAGTTAGGGTTGGAAAGGACCTTAAGATCATCTAGTTCCAACCCCCCTGACAGGGGCAGGGACACCTCCCA
>JASSUY010029932.1:0-12901 GCA_032466535.1 Forpus xanthops
CTGGTGTTATCAGCACTGTTCCCAAGCCGAAAATCCAAAACACAGTGCTACACCAGCTACTGCTTAAAGGAGAAAAACAACTGCTGCTGCTGAACCCATGACACCACGACATCACCAAACCCATCAGGAGACACTGTGAGGGACATGGCAATAAAGCTGGAGGAGAATTTCTTATTAAGCTGTGCTAGGCAGCATGGGAAAAAAGAGAAAAGACGAAAAAAGTTATTTCAAGGAAGAAGAAGAACAAAGAGAAATGCAAGGATTGGGAGAAAAAGGAAGTGATGAGAATTTATTGCACTGTGTTTGAGGAGCTAATGGTCAGGACTAGACTTGGAATGTATCTAAAGATCTACTGTTTTAAGAAAGCATCCACAGTACAATAAACAAAAAGCCAGGTAGGGGAGATAGCAAAGTTTTTTCAAAAGCAGGATATGGTGCAGAAAGCAATTCCTCCATATCCATTTCCAGTAGCTGTACACATGAAGCAGGTCTGCAGGATTGAGCTCCAATACACCAGTTCTTGCACTGACACAGTTCAAAAGAACAAAAGCCCAGAGAAAGAGTGAGCCACACTGTTGTTATCATTCCAAGTCTCATCTTTCATTCTTCCCCAGACCTAGCCTCCCTAGCTCAATCTTCTGCTTCTGGATTTCCCATCACTTCTTCCTCTTCTACTGGGCAAGAATGAGCTCAAGGCAGTCAGTGCTGCAACACATGCATGGCCTCCCTCCTCGCAGCTAGAGGCTAAGTGCTGCAGCCACACTAAGCTGACAACTACACACTGAGAATCACAAGATCCAGGCATCAGATGAAAAAAACATGGCAGCAATGTTTTATATCACTTCTCCCATTATTTTTTTCAGAAATCCTTCCACTCTTTACCTCCTGGCCAGGTCCTGATGAGATATACTGAGCCCTTCCCTGCACCCATCCTCAGGACACATTGTTTTCTGTTAGCTTGAGATACGAAATATTAATAATTTAGAATATGATGGATCTATTTCTGCTTGGTCCTGGCAAGGTGAGACATTTGCTCACAGCTGCCTGATCAGGTGGGGAGCAGAGGAGTCCAAGAGTAGAGGAGCTAACATGCACTAGCTTTCTCCCACTCTATTTAAAGGGTTTGCTGTAAGAAAATATGTTAGATATTTGTTTGCTCTGGCTGTGAGTTCACAATAAGGAAGATTTTACGGACAGTTGATCCTGCCTTTGAGCATAGGGACAATGCAGAATACTCTTGCTGGCTCTTCCCGCCCTATTTTCTTTGATAAGGAGATTACAGAGACTGAACTTTTAAAGTTGCTTACTAATAGCACGCAGTACCCACCCCCAGCCCTAGATACAGCCTAGACAAAGGTCCTTTTTTGCTTCACCCCTTACCGATCCTGCTGTACTTGAGCAGATTCAGATCCTCCCAACAGCAGACTGGGACCCCCAGGAGGACCTGAGCAATCCAGCAACTGTGCCAGGTACTCAGAGGGCTTGATGTGGTTTACGCTCACTCCCCAAAACATTCAGCTCATCAGTGTGGAAAATGCTGATCAGCATCAGGTCCACAGCATCATGCTGGAGAGAGTCAAAACCTTTGAGACTTCCCTGGAAACACTTTCACAGACATGATAGTTTCTTTCGAGGAAGCTAAAATTCTCCACGTGGTCTTTGTGACAGCAGGGCTCTGACGGCAGATATCCTTTTGCAGATTATTGCCAAAAATTAAATGCCTGTAAAGCAAGCTGGGAAGTGTCCACTGGGGAAAGAAATCCCCCCTGCCTTTCATGAGAAGTTAATAAATGTCAGAGTAAAATTCTGAAGACATAATAATGGCTGTGAGGATTAACTTTCTTATGGCAGCAGGGACAGATCATTTATTGGAGATACATTTCTCCTATTTGTGGTTTGGTGTCTGTTTTTTTCCTTAAAAATAAATAATCAACGGCTTATGAATGAAAAGCACTTTAGGAAAAAATAAAAAATAATTTGACAAACAAAATTGAATATGAGTGTCAAAAAGCACAGAGGGAAAAGAGTATTTCATGAAGGCATGAAGGTATCCTGCTGTAAAAAGAAAGGCTGCTGCAAATTACTAAGGAAATAAATTAATATATAAGGATTATATATAAGGATTAATATATATTGTGTACATATATATACATATATATATATATACACACATATATATTATATAATATATAAGGAGGAAATATGGAGGAAGTTTGGATCATAAGAGATCAATGAGGGACATACACTTGAGTTTACTTTGCTCCTGATGTATGAGTGAATTGTATTTTATGGCTTTTGAGGTTAATAGAAAGTGACAGAGCAGCGAAGTAACTTCCCAAAGAGTTTTCACTTGTAACATTCCTGGTACTCTTTTGCTCAGAGATGGGAAAAGCTAGAAATACTTACTCTGCAAATAATATGCTAACCCAGCAGTTATTTTCTGATGAGCAGAGGAAGTTGTTACAGACGGCTTTGTTGGCCAATGCTTCCTTCCTTCGAGCATACGACAACCAGTAAAGAGGACTTGGTCTTGCACAGAAGCCACTGAACTGTGACTAAATAGGCCTTGGTTAAGGCCTATTAAATTGCCTTTTAAATTACCTAAATAACAGCAGCAAAGAAAAACTTAAAAGGTACTATCCTTTCTTTACATGCACAAAACCACGTGTCCATACACACAAGCATATACATGTTGTATGAAAATTTTGCTATTTCAGAAGAAATTTACCACATACATCCAGATAAACATTTGAACCGTGGAATGTCAAAAGGCTTAACATAGTCATTATTCTGGGAATCACATATTTTTATTTCTACATTGAGCCAATTTTTAAAAACTCTGAGGAACTCTAAAATTATTTGTTCTTGATCAGATGGAATGAAATGCCACGCACCATGATCAACAGGGGCTCAGGCTGGAATGCAGTGTGGGACAGGCATGAAGAAAGAGCAGAGTTCATGATATATTAGATACAAGAAAACAGCTTAGGCAGACCTACCTGAAACCCTAGTCACTTTAATTCCCACCATAAGCAGTGCATGAATTCCCATATTCCCACCAAGTAATACCTGGTTTCTCTCAACAGCTGCACCAAATTCAGTTCTGCATAAGCAGAAAGTTGGCGTAATCCAACTCTATTATAAAATTCTGCAAAGCACTTTTCCTCTGGTGCACGTCCAGTGAATTAGGTGTGCACCATGACTACTGCACGGGTCAAGGCCAACTGCATGGTGACCCTTTGCCTGGCCATTCTCATTCCAGATTCTTTTTGCCAGTGTCCTGCAAGGGCTGTAGACTCCAGGGATGGTTGTGCCCAAGAAGCTTTGGGGTGATCAGAAGTAAATAACAAAAAAGCAAGCTGCACTCTCTCTTGCAAGGTTCCTTCAGACCCACAGGGACAGGGCAAGAAGCTTCCCCCAGACCACGTGGTTTTTACTCTCATCTGTTCAAATAGGAAAGTAAAAATTACATCAACTCTATACTATGTAGGAAGGACTCTGAGCCATGAGCTATCACGGGTCTTCAGGAAAGTCAGCTTAGACCAGTATGAGAAGGACATTCTCTGTGGTGGACAAGCCAGATGTCTGATTAGCAATGCAATTCCTTCCCAAGAAATCAGTGGGGTGTTTTTCTTATATTTGCCAATTTTTGCTTTTACTATGTCTAGGAAAAAAACTGGATCTAAAATTACTGGTGAAAAATAAATACGGCTGAGCCCAACCTTTCCAAATGAGAATGTTTCTGTCTATTCCCCAACCAAAATAAGCAATATTTGAAATACTTTTCAAAAAAGTTATCATTCTGGTCTTTCTTGGCTTGTTATTTATACTACACCTAACAAATGGATTCATTTAGAAATCCATATGCCTTTCAGAGAGTAAATAAAGCTCTTATTTGAATAAGTTCCTACATTGGTTGCCAAGATCCCAGGGAAAATGTCCACTACTATTTACCACAACATCAGAGATATAAGCCAAACTTTTGCCAATGCACTACATTTTATTTGGGGGAGAGGGGATTATATGTTCAATAAATAGCTCATGTTAGCCAGTAATTGTGAAAAGCTACATGGGAGGATTTCACTCACAGGCTGTTGTCCCTCCTGGCGGGCAACATGCCACAGTGTGACAGCCTGGCAGAGGGACAGAATGGGGAGTTCCACCACTAAGTCTGAATTCCTTGCCTTTTGTGAATTTAAGCCATATGTAGACTCTGATTTTCTGCTGAACCAGAAACCCTGAAAACAAGGAATGATGATGGTAACATAGACTACCCCATAACCACAGTACACAGCTCTCACCATAGTCATGGGCTTACAGCTGAGTTTCAAATTATTCTATTGAATTACAGAAAGGGCTGCTATTAGGCTCCCCCTGACCTCATTATATAATGTAGTTAGCAATCATTAAACCCTCTAACTTTTGTCTATAAACTGCTTAACATATCAAGATTTTTCTGAAAACTGCAATTTGATATATCTAGGAGGTAACACACAGTGAGACCGTGCGTCCCAGGAGAGTGATTTCCTGCTGTCAGTTTAGGGTTGGGACACTGTGAACTTGTGACAGTGGGTATTTGGGGGAGGTGGATTCATAAGCCAGCTGTTGGAGGTAGCCGTGCAGAGTGGAGCTAATCTTTTCCTGTTAAGAAAATTCCTGAGCCTGATGCAGTTGTCTGGTAGCCAGCCTAATTTAAAAATGAGAAAGTATGGTATCACCTTCATAGGAATAAAACCCAATAAACTCAGTCAGGAGTTCAGCTTATTGTGGGGAAGCTGTTTCAAGAGATGGAAAGTACGGGCTCAGCTTCTTCGACGTGTTTGCAGCTTCTGGCTCTGTAGTCGTTGTATGCTGCTGCACATTACTCCACAGTTGTTTCATTTCACCTTCTGAAGTGATTGCAATTCAAGATGGAGAGGATAAAAATGCACCTGGTTTTGCATTGACTATAGAAAAAGAGGACTGATTTCAGTTCTCAGTGATGGAAAAAGTATCACATCAAGAACACAGCTTTTTAAGAGAGCAAGTGAGTTCAATTATATATGACAGATAAGATTTTCACATGTCAGTCTTAGCAAGGGAACAAATTGATAAAATTCAATCATATTTCATGAAAAATGCCTCTTTGGGAACGCTTTTTGCAGTGCCTATCCCAAAGTGAGTTTGCCTTGATCAAATGAGATGACTTACTGTATGACAACTAAAGGAAAAGAATAAACTCATTTAAAACCCCAAGTGGAGATGCTGTAAGGGAAGGGACTTGCACAGGGGTGTTTGCACAGTGCCTGGTACAATGGGTCCTAACCTGGTCATGCCCTTTGGTTGCTATTGCAGAGCAAACATCCAACAACAAAGAATTAGCAAGTAATGCTAAGGTCAGGCTCAGGTAGCAAACCTGCATTGTGTGTTCTTCGCATGCCTCCTCAAGCACTGAGGTAGCTGCTACTGCTGCACCCAAAGGCTGGCTAAAGCCAAAGGAAAACTCTCCTACTGACACGCCCGTATCCCCCTCTTTTGCTCAGGTGTCTGATGCATTGGTCAGAATTTCATCAGGTGTTTCCCATCATTCATGGATGTTTCCACTGTTGTGGGAGGGCATTTCCAGGGTGGTGGAAGAGCATAATCCCATAGGAAAGACTCTCATGCAAAAGCTTTCAGAGTCCAAAGGGCGAGCTCTCAGCAGTGAAGAATATCTGCTAGCCATCTATTCTTTGGGCTGCTTATAGAGAAAATCCTCTAAACATGTGCTTTGGTCAGTAATATGCACCTATGACAACTAAAACTCAGGTAATGCAGCAGGTGATCTACAGTAAATATAGCACCTTCACAAAAATCCCAGAAAACAAACGTACTATGCACCATGTTCACTGTTCATCCAACACTGCTTGAGAGTTTCACAGAAAGGTTGCCAGTAGTTCCTCACCAGCACCTGAAGCCCTTTCTTCTCTCTTCTTAGATTGCCTCTGGGATGTCCACCAGTCCAGTTCTGCAGAGGTTCTGTTGCCGAATGGGTTGTTCTGATGTAAGCAACAGAACAGCCTGATCCAAGACAGATGCTGCTTCCTCATTTGCACAGAAAATAGAAATAGTCTTCCTGGGGCCAGAAATGGCAGTTAACAAGCAGCACCTATCTGACCCTGGATACAAACCTGGGGCTGTTTATATCTGGGTGAAATTTGGTTGGTTTCACATTCTTGGGACTTCTGTGGTTTTTAATAACTTTGTGAAATGTGGCATATGTAAAGACCCATGGTAGCCGCAAGAAAGCAGATACTGCTCCCCAAGAACCTAGCACACAGCAGGAACACTGGCCCCACAGGGATCCATGACTTCAGCAAAAATAGGCAAGAATGAACTTGGCAGACTAAGAAATCCCACCTCAAATATTTGACATGATTGGTGACAGAGCTGGGAATAAATGAAAAACACGTTGGAAAGCTCAATCTAAGAAAAAATGTGCAACTCAATTTTATAGTTCCATAAAAAATTCAGAAGAGCAGTTCACAGCTGGTGAGAAGGAAGGCCCAAACTCTTGGTTTCACTTCTGCCACTGGCTGACATTTATAGGGTTACTTACAAACAGGATTTACATAAATCAGCTGGGTCACAGTTCACACCATTATCTCAAAGTAGAAAACTATCCTGTTTTTGTTGTTTCCTATATGACAAAGGTAAGGAACAAGAGCTGTATATGCTTCTTCAGTGGGTAATGTAGTCCAAAGTCAAGTTTGCAAAGTGCATGAACAACCTGCTACAACACAAATAAAAGCTTTCAGGCTGAGGAAAAGCTTTTCTACTAGCTTGGATGTCAACATTTGAATAAGTACCTTGCAGTGCATTTTCTCCCTGATTTAATAACAATTGTTATTCTGCTAAAATTTTAATTCATTTAGCTGTTATTGAGCATTTACTGGGATGCCCAAGTAACTGTTTGTACAAGCCTGTATGCATAACTTCCTCTCACATGAAGAAGTGCTAGTAGAGAACTTGGATTTAAATATTTCTGAAGAGCATTTCACAGGACACCCAGGACCCCTGTTTATACAGAGACATGTGCACCTTTTGCTGAGCCTCCCCTAATGACACATGTAGCGTGAATCTTACATCAATGGCTCTCAAACATCAGAGACCAGCAGAATTACTGATAGCCTGAAGAGCATGTGGCACTACTTCTACTGCAAGAATCAGGATGAGAAGGCAGCAGAGAAGCAAGCACAGGTGAGATCTCTGCTCTCACAGAGATGAGACCAAGCAAAATTACTCAAGAACAAAAGAATAAAAAAAGACTGTAGCTCTGTTTTTTCCTCAAAGCACAAGTTCAATTAAGAATGGCTGCAACTACAGAAAGATTTCCTTGCAATTACTTTTCCACATCAGAATGTGCTTCAGGAATTCCATGGATGTCTTTGGTCAAGGGAATGACCCAAGCACAGGAGTCACATTTAAAAGGAAAGCCATGCAGCCACTACAGACACAAGACTGCTCTTCAAGTGCACCTTTTTTAAGGAACACATTCCCCGAGAGAAAACTGTCACAGAGCTGTGTGTGTCTCCCTCAGGAATGCCTGCCTTCCTGCTCCAGGCATCTCTCATTACCTTCTTTCAAATGACAGAGAGGTAACCAGATGCTCATGCTGGGAAGGATCAGCTGGCTGTCTCCAAACCATATTAATTGTCTACTGTTCCTGGCTGTAATTTTTGAAATGACTCTGTTCTATACATTCAAGAGAGGAGATGAAGAGAAGAAAGCCTGCGTAGGTCAGATACAGAGACTTTCCCTTTCTAAAAGTGCTGCATGTTCTGGATGTCTCCATTTCCTAGAAGGCAAGCTGAATTATCAGGAAAGTATCTCAACCCAGAAGAGTTGTTCATGCCCAAGTCTCAGTTAAGGCAAAGTACGTTTAAGCACACTATCCTCTTGAGAAGCAGAGATTTATACCCTCCATAATGGGAATTTATTGTATATTTTTCTGTGGAGAATTTCCATACTTTGTACATAATATTTAAGTGTGTGTTTAGGACATAGCTTTTTGCCCAAACAATGCAAAAGGAAAATTTTCTAGTGCATACTGGCATTGCATGTCCTGACAAAAGAGGTGCTACACAAAATGATGGAATTGTGTATCCACAAAATAATAATTCTGAAAATGAATGATTTTCAGAATGAAAAGTTTAAAGCTATGCAAAAGTGCATGAGTATGTTATCAGGCTTTAATGGCCCTTTGAAGGCTTAGTGTTTCTTTTCTAAAGTCCCTATTTTGGTTTTGTGCTCTTGCTTCTTACAGGTCCTCCACAAACAGAGATGCTTCTGACACACTTCTAGACATACTTAAGGGACTCGTGCAAAACTACACCAGCTCCTATGTAATAGTGCATAGCTATAGGCTGTGCTTTACTTAAGTGCATGTGGTCATATGCACTGAATTCTACTAGCCATAAATAAAATTGAGGAGGATGTGTAGCGGCATTTTCAAGAAGGCATGACCAGATCTACAGAAACACTTGAGAACAACTGTGCTACAAAAAACTGCAGAGGTTTCACGGGGTTTTCCCAAGATCAGGTTCATAAAAGTGAACTCAGCATTATTAATTTATTGCCTTCCAGGAACTGCAGATGCATTTACTAGAGGATATAGGGTTGATTAAGCCAACACTCAGCTTCATTCCTGGGAAAAGGGGTTCCTGGGGATCTTTTTTTTTTTTTAACACAATATAATAAAAATGTGTTTCTGCAGCCAAGAGAAACTGCAGACTGTGACTTATCTGAGTGACAGCTTCCCAGATCAGACTCATTTTAGCAAGGTGAGCCCAGGCTAAAGCCCTGAGCCATTTCTCTTCTCCACTTTAATCTGTCAGTGTGTACTTCAGCTTTCTGTGTGGTGTCACTCAGGTGATTCCCATTCTCACAGCTTGCTTTTGCTCTCTCTCTTCCTCAGTCCTAAATGCTCCTCTCTCCTTAAAAATAGAACTCAGTAAAGTGTGTCTCCATCATACCCCTCTTCAGTTTGGGAAGGACTCACAATGCTCCACATACTCAACTGGTGTTCATCTCTCAAAAAAAAAAAAAAATCCCCCAAATATAAGCAAACAAACTGGAATTAACCCTAAAGCATAAGAGCATCCATCTGGGACTGGATTTTGAGACACACGCAAAGACGTTTGGATTGAGACGGTTTCCAATCCCCTGATTTCCATCTGCACCTTTGGGCATTGCAACCGCTTTTGTCAGACTGCCTAAAATATTTTATAACTGAGCAAGCTAACAAGAGGAAACGTTAGGCCACATCCCCCTCCCTTTCTTGGCAGGAATGTGGGAGGAAAGGCAATGCTGCATGGGCAGGCTTGCTGAGCGCATCCCCCTCTCCCAGCCA
Source organism: Forpus xanthops (assembly GCA_032466535.1). Classification (NCBI taxonomy): domain Eukaryota; kingdom Metazoa; phylum Chordata; class Aves; order Psittaciformes; family Psittacidae; genus Forpus; species Forpus xanthops. The sequence goes on from JASSUY010029932.1 coordinate 9,371, forward strand.
GGCTGGCCAACGGTCCGTCCCGTGCTCGGTAGGTTTCAAAAGAGGCACTGTGCAGAAGGCACCCAGCATTCGGCAAGGGGGCTGCTCCTGTGCCTGGAAAAACGAGCAGTCCCAGCAGCTTGTTTGTTTGTTTGTTTTTACAGGGGAATACAGGTTCACTCATCATTACAATAAGCACATTCAGGCTCCTGCTTAGCCAGTGTGAGCCGTCCAAGCCCAGCACCGTGTATGAATGAGCCTAGTAAGAGCTACATACTGCAGAGACTTAGCCAATGTTTTTCAAATTTGGGTCAGTCTGCGGCACCGTGGTTGAAAAACTATTGCCATGAGCATTGTAAATTAATATTTTATATTCCCTTGAAGTGCCTTTTGAGGAAATTACCCTTCATTACAGAGGCATCTCCCCTGTAAACACAGAAAACAGAAAATACCTCTGCTGACAAGGACAGCATTGTAGGGCAAGGAAGGAGAGTAAATGTTGAATTTGTGGGAAGAACTGAACTGATTCAGCAGCTGAATGAAACAGGCATGTGCATCTCCGCCCTCCAGCAACTCCCTGAGCTGCAGTACTTGCAGCACCCATCCCCTACAGACACCCTGCCTTTACACCCAGGAGCAGCACCACATTGCTCCCCAGACCTACTGAATTGGTAAGGTAGAATCACAGAATCATGGAGTCAGCTAGGCTGGAAAAGACCTAAGATCCTCAAGTCCAGCTGGTAGCTAAGGGCTGCCAAGACCACCACTAAACTGTGTCACTGAGGGTCTCATCTACATGTTTTTTGAACACTTCCGGGGACAGTGATTCCACCACTGCCCTGGGCAGCTTGTTCCAATGCCTGAGCACCCTCTTGGGGAAGAGATTTTTCCAGCCCCTATCAAAAACATCTCACGGGCATTAGGACACTCAGGTTATTGTCACCATAGTGGTGTGTGATACACAAGTCATGGGCATCGTGAAGAGTTTCTGGTCTCGGGCTCTAAACTGGGAAGGCAAAAAGCGCATGGGGCTGCTGTGGCACTGTTTCAGATTTTGGACTGTGCACAGCCTGACCAGTGCGACAGTGAGTATTTCTGGCACTGGCTGGGGAGGTTCCTCTGCAGCTGAGCGCAGAGAGTCAATCGTGGCTGGCATGAGGCAGGGCTTTTCAAAATGTCTTGAGCTCCAATCGGGAAGCGGCCGAATGCTGCTCTTCTCAGAAAAGTGCTGCCCTTGTCCTTTTTCAATGAAAGAGAACTTGGTATTCAGTAGGAGCAGGCCAGGGCTATTTCAGACACGGAAGACAGTAGACACAAATCAATAGAAAAAAATAACTTCTTTTTATTTACAAAAAAAATCCAAATATTGGATGCTGTAAACAAAATTCACAATCTGTTCCCTCTACAGTCTGTTTTCCATCAGCTCTTTTTCTGTCTGTGACAAAGCCTATAGTCAAAATGTTCCAAAAGAGCAATCCAAGGAGCAGTTTGCTGCAACAGGATGCCTTGCAGAAGGCAACAGTTGTAAGGAAATCTGAGGGAAAGCAAATCTGCATAGACTCCTACAGACTGCAGGAGCCTGCAGTGCTTTAGCCAAGCTGTCTTGAAATTTGCAGGCTTTTTTTGTTTTTGCTTTTTTTTTTTTTACTATTTATTTTGTTAGCAAACCATTATTACAACCGCAAAACAGTACACCGATTTTCTTCCTTGCAAGGGAAACTCTCTGCATAAAGAAAACCATACAAAAGAATATATTCAAATAGCAGTTGAATATGCAATTACAGTTTTTCCTTTTCTGTGCAGTTTTACCTAACACACTTCATTTTCTCAGTTAAAAAAAAAAAGCCTTTTTTTCTGAACTGGTAGGAGCTTCTGACATCATGCAAACCAAGCATTTAATAAGAGCTGTTTAAAAGTTTTGTGTGAAGGCCTTTGTGCAAGATAAAAAAATGCAAGTGCAAGAAAAGAAACTAGAAAAAAAAACATCATCTTTTTGGTCATCTAATTGCCCTTCTATTTGTAGAAGAAAAGTTCTTGCATTTTGGAGGGCAGCTAAATCTAAGGAAAAAAAAAATCCCATTTCAAAGCTCTTGTTTGCTTCATGAGCACTACATTTAACCAAGTTTAGTGCCCTGTTAGCTAGGAGCAAATTCAGCGGCTGCACAAACAGTTTTAGTGTAATCAGGTCAATGCTTTTAATCAGTTCAGCTCTTTAAAAGGGACACTGTCTCTTGCAGCACAAGTTCTAATCTTACATCTGACTGGATGGGAAAAATGAAGTCTACAAAGCAAGAAAGCGGTCTTCAGCTTTAAAAGTACCAGTGTGCTGAAGAGGAGGGGGAAAACCAGCTTAAAAAAAGTCAGACTCTATGGAGGGAAAGGTGTGCAAACCGCAGAAATAAACCATCTTTGAAAAGGGGTTCTTATTTTACTCTTGGCCTGAACTCATGCCTTCTTCCCATCTCTAACACCAGGCACCTCTTAAGCTATCAGTCACAAATAAAACAAAGCTCCACCAGTTCCACCACTTGGTCATTAACATATGCAAAACAGATCCGGAATACCTATATAATATATATAAGAACATATTATATATGTATCAAAATGCAAATGCTGAAAGGTGCAGTTAAGCTCAGAGCCCTGCTACATGCACTACAAAGTAACTAGCTGCTGTCAATCATTAAAAAAAAACACATTAAAATTTGAGCTGAGAGGAAGAAAATCAAAACTTTCTTTCAAGCAATGGAAAAAAAAAGGGTCCTTCAAAGGAAAAAAAAACTCTGCCGTATACTATCAGCGTTCTGTGGTTGTGTCACATCTATAAGATTCTCAAACCCTTTTAAATGTGGATGACTCATTTACTTGCTGCAAATAGTTGTGGCAAGAGAAGACATACCACATTACCAGCTGATCCTATTTCCCCAGCCCTCCCCATAGCTTCCGCTATCAAATCCTCCCAGGAGCTGGAGGCAAGTGGAACTAGCAGGCCAGGAGCACCCAGCACGGGGCCTTTGGGGGCCCGAGGAGGACCTCGCAGGCATCCAGGGGATGAAAAGGGCAGCCCCCAAGGAAGCGAAAGTGGGGACGAGGTAGCCGAGCCAATGCCAGGAATGGCAATGAACCAGCTTTTATGTTTCCTGAAGGACTCACAGGGAAGGTGCTTCAGTAAACAAATCAGGTTCCTACTAAATTGCATCCACAGTGAAAAGTACAAAGCGCGATAAAAATAGATGTACCTACTCGCTCCGTAGGGAAAACACACTGCCAGGACACAAGTCCTCCCCCCTGTCCCTGCCTTCTCCAACGCCAGAGCCTGCCTGCAGCCAGGCAGGACACAGCCAGTTTTCATTCAAAAGCCTGAATTCCTTTTTTTTTTTTTTTTAATCTTTTTCTGTTTTTTTTTTTTTCTCCTAAGCAAAGCAAAACACTAGAGTCAAGTGTCACTTAGTCATTAGATTTTCAAAGCCCAACAAAGAATTTAACACCTTCAGAGATGGCACTGAAGTGACAACAACAGCGGAGGTGGATTGGGGGGGGGGGGGGGGGGGGGGG
>JASSUY010029932.1:13001-24111 GCA_032466535.1 Forpus xanthops
AGCCCCAAACAAACAAAACACCACTCCCAAAAATCTTCCACTTTATTATAGATATCATTAAAGGCTGTTTATGATTATGGTAGTCCTGGGGTAATGGTTGGACTTGATGATCTTAAAGGTCTTTTCCAACCTATTTGATGCTATGATTTTGTGATCTTCAAGACATAGACTAAACTTCCAGTCCCATCTGCAATTATTGGGTTAATCTGGCATTATTATGTTATACCAAACTCTTAAATTTAAAGGATTGAGAAAATAAGCATTATTACTGTAGCTCTATGAATTTCCATGAGTCTTCTGAGCTGCAGTCATTGACCGTAGACACACTTTTACCCCCTTGCAAATGCTAGAAAAGCATGTTAGCTTAATTGAATTTTAAGCTAGCCCATTTTTCTTTGTGTTAGCATATGATCAATTACACTGGTCTGGTACCATATTGTAATTCATTCATACAAAGCTCAACTGTTTCTTTGAGCCCTGAAACAGGCCTCCTGAAGAAAGTTAACTAAATAGTAGAAAGCACAGGTGCCTTGAGAAATTTATATATTATAATGCAAAATTTTGAAGATTTTCAGATGATCTGTAAGAAGAATTGGTGGGCATAGGACTAGCCTAGGACATAGAATAGGTTTGAGGTCCCAAGCAGAGCCCAAACCTAATGTGAATGATGAATTTAGATGATTGCATGTGTAAGCAATTTGGGACTTTAACTAGTATCACTTACTCTCTATGACAGATTTAAGAAGGGAAAATTACTTTTGGAAAATGCCCCCTTCTTAATTCAGTTTTTAGTTATTTTGATTATGCTTATTAAATGCCTATAGCAGTTTCTAGCTACTGTGTTTTAAGCCAAAAAGAAAAAAAAATCAGACATTCCACAAGGCACATAAAATGGCTGTGAAAGCAATGTTCAGAAAACTATTTTTCTGTAGTTGCACTGAGCTAGCATCACAGGGAGTCATGAGCGATGGAAAAGCTGTTGTTAGATTATCCATCGCAGTCCAATCAAATCATGTTGTCTCATATTCCTAGGGATATAACAGAATGAAAGTGTTTAAAGCCTTCTGGACTGTGTTTGATGCTGCGTGAAGCCTATAGAACGGTTTAGCAGTTCTATGCAAGCAAACTCATTTAAATGAGTTTCTTATTCTTGTGTGACTCTTTTGTTCTGGATCTCTGCCATGCTCTTTTCTTTTTTTTATTTAAATGCATTGGGAGGACATAGTATGAGAGTTCCTTCATTCATAGATATGCAAAATAGTGATGAAAAGGCCTGGGGTTGACACTTGGTTGTCAGCTTGATGGAAGAGCCTCCTTCTACCTCCCTCTGGCTCATTCCACTGTGAAAATGAGCAAATTCACAAGGACTTTGGAAAATGTTGCCTGTATTCAGTTTCCCTTTCTGTAAAAGCAGAATAGTGCCTTCCACATCTCCTGGGATTGTCAGAATTGATGCAGTAATCTCCATCAGGTGCTTTGGGTACCCTTTATGGGAAGCACAGATGATGTTTAACATATGGACCGTTATTAGTCCCCTGATACTGTTTGGTAATATGCTGAGTTAAGTACCATTAATTACAGTGCCACTTATGTGGCTGAATCCCAATGCACTGTTATAATTTCCTACCTTACCTATATACAGCTGTACTTTTAATTGGATAATCAAAATTATGTTATTTCAAAGAAGCGGTTTATTTCCTTTTTGTAACTACATTTATGCAGGGTATTATAATCCAAGTAGTACAACAGACTAATCAATATACTTGCAAGTTTTTATTTTAATGTGAAAATAGCCAATAATTAAGTTAAAAAAGCTGGTATTAAAAATAAAAAAAAAAAAACAGAAGAAAAAAAATAGATATGTACACACACATCAGTTTCACACCATGATAAAAACTGGCGGTGGGATTTGGAACTTTAAATTCATTTTTGACTTTTATGTGGCAGAATTGTGCCTGGTATAAAAAATACTTTAATTATTAGTTTAATACTACATTAATTTTAAAGCACTATGTGGAGTTCTGTTGAAATACGGATGTAATAAAATTATCTAAGCATCTTCCACTATAGCAAATTTAAAGCATTTAGGTTATAAGAGTGCTGATGCTTAAGACTTGCAAGAAATTGCATTCTGTACTGAAGGTATCATGGCATAAAACTTATTATTTGACTAAAACTAAAGAAATATGGATATCGATTTGTTTCATGACCAACTTTATTGAGTTTTTACCAGCAGTAGGAATATGATTTAGGAGAGTTTTGCCATATGTTTAGAAAACCCTTAAAGTGGTGTTGGCTACTGTGTTATCCCTACAGGCTGTTCTCCAGTGTGCAGTTATGTTGTTATATATAACAAGTATATGTGCTCTGGCTTCAATTCTAGTTGAAGCCTTCAACTTCCTTGTATCGGGCACCTGTGCAGGATTAGATTCTTTAGATCAAATTTGCAGAAAAACTCTGCTAAGTGGGTTGTATAAACACTTACACATCTGTCTGATCCTCTAAAAGATTGTCTTGCATCCTATTTCTTTGCTTCTGAAATGTTGCTTAAATAAGCTGAAATTGAAGAAGGAAAGTGAATATGAAAATCAAATTGAAGCATTTCTGTTTTTTTTTTAATTCTCTCTTTGTAGCATTTGACAGCTGCAAGGAATTGTATGACAGAGAAAATATCAAAGGCTTGAGTATCAAAATCTTTGCTTACAAGTTACTCTTATTTAGTAGTCATGATTGTTTAATAACAACAACTTGGAGGACATGATCCATAGGAACAAATAATTGAGTATATAACCTGTAGCTTGACCTAAAGATGTGGGTTTTATATCATGAAAAACATAGAGTATTTAAATAAATATTTTGTAATTTTGACATACAAAGGAAAAAAAACTGCCTAATAGAGACTTTAAATATATGATATTGTTACTGGACTAAGAATAACTGATGCTCAAATAGTATGAAATGCCTATTCATGTTTACTGATATAAAAATAAAGCTTCATTTCAGCATGTTTGTATTCTTTTTCTCTTTGCTCTTTGTTATTTATGCTTACAAACAGTGAACTTGGGATTCTAAAGCTGAGATTCATTTAAGAAAATGAAGTTCAGTTTGTGATACGGAAATGGCTCCTTGGAGAAAGGATGCACTTAGGTTAGGACACCCAACTTAGAAACCACAGAAATGGAAACTAGACTCGTGTAACTTAAATGACTAACCAAAAGCTTGGCACGTGAATTCTAAATATCAAATAATAAACAGAATACTTGAGTGTATCCAGTAAGTTTGTCTGAGTACGTTTTCATAACTAATAGCTTTGTAAAATGTAGCACTCCTAGCAGACAATTTTGCAAACAGGAAGGAGGCTGCATTCACCCCGTAGTGAGCATGTTCTCAGTGAGCAATTTTAACCAGTTTTAAAATGGTGAATGAAATTCCATGAATGGTCAAACTTTCTGTCAAATGCATAGAGAAAAAATGATTAGTTTTGTAATATTCTTGGGTTTTGCAAATTAATTCTTTAATCAGATATGTAACGTAGGTTTTATGTGTTCTCCTGACAGACCAGCAGTACTCATGGTCACCTTCTCAGCACTTCAATGAAGAAAGATACTCTCCTGCTTCGAGGAATATGAAAGGATTATCTGGTAGTCGCAATCAACCACAGTTATGTTCAGCTCATACCTGTGGCTTAGCATCCCCTGAAGATTGTGAACACACCCACGACCATATTCACCATGGGCAGGAGCCAAGGCAGTCGTATCTTCTCAGCCCCACAGAGAGTTGCCCGATGGACCACCATCGTTGCTCGCCACGCAGCTCCATTCATTCTGAATGCATGATGATGCCCATGGTAATGGGCGATCACATGTCAAGTAGCACTTTCCCCAGAATGCACTACAGCTCACATTACGACTCCAGAGACGACTGCGCCATGTCTCACGGTAACCCTAAGATTAACCGTATTCCTGCAAACCTTTTGGACCAATTTGAGAAACAGCTTCCTCTTCACCGGGATGGGTTTCACACTTTACAGTACCAGAGGACCTCAACAGCTGCGGAACAACGCAGTGAGAGCCCAGGCAGAATACGCCATCTCGTTCATTCAGTCCAGAAACTTTTTACTAAATCTCATTCTCTGGAAGGATCATCCAAGGGCAACGTTAATGGAACAAAGGGAGACAGTCGAGGGGATGACCATCATCACGGGCACCATTCCAAGCATAGCAAAAGGAGTAAAAGTAAGGAGCGAAAACCAGAAAGCAAGCATAAATCTGGAATGAGCAGCTGGTGGAGCTCTGATGATAATTTGGACAGCGATAGCACTTACCGTACCCCTAGTGTGGTAAATAGGCACCATGCAGATCATATATCCCATTGCTACCCTGAGGCACTCCAGGGGCATTTTGGGGATCTCTCATTGAAGACTTCCAAAAGTAACAATGATGTGAAGTGTTCAGCTTGTGAAGGGCTAGCTATGACTCCTGATGGTAAATATATGAAAAGGAGTTCTTGGTCCACGCTTACAGTAAGTCAGGCTAAAGAAGCATATCGCAAATCATCACTGAACTTAGATAAGCCTCTGGTTCATCAGGAAATCAAACCTTCCTTGAGGCCATGCCATTACCTTCAGGTAAGAGGAAGATTTTCTTAAGATTTGTAATGGAAAAGGATCACAGTTTATGCCATAGTTATAAAAAAAAAAAAATATAAGGGTAATCTGTGTATCTCTCAGAGTATCTCCTTGGCTCACCTAGTGCAGATATTCCATGAAAGTGAGAAAAATAACTTTTGTCTTTGTTTATAGGTCACAGATTAAAAACTATAAAGCTGCTGTGATATAAATTGAAGTCAGTAGATGTGTTTTCATCTTTTGAGTTCATACTGAACATCTTGATAAAATCCATATATCAGAGTAAAAAGGGGCACTTCTCCCAGCAGTCTTCAGGCTAGAAAAAGTGTTTTGGACACATCTGTGTATGAGCAATCTTAAAAACAGGCTATGTGGAATCCTGGTTTTGTGTCCTTTTATTCCTTTTGTCTGCGTTTTTATTGAGTTACAGGAGAATGGGTTTACTGATGTGTTCATAGAATCATAGAATAGTTAGGGTTGGAAAGGGCCTTAAGATCATCTCATTCCAACCCACCAGGGACACCTTCCACTAGACCACACTACCCTTGGCTCTTTCCAATCTGGCCTTGAATACTGCCAGGGATGTCATGTATTCTTTACTTAATAATGCCTACCTTTTGCACAGAAGGCCCTTAAACCTGTCAGGTGCAAGGTTTGTGAACCTGACTAAATGAGGATCTAGCAATCAAGGACAACATTAGTAAGCAGACCAAAAATGGAGAGAAATGAAATCTAGTAAAAGAAAGGTTTAATTTTAATCTCATTCTACTTCACATTTTCAGAACACTGGCTTCAATTTTGCTACTCCAGATGTACACTGTTAGAAATGGGAGAAGATTCAGAGTCACTGTTTCCTTTCAGAGTGATAATGGCTGCTCTGAAAACTAAATTTTTGACACACATGTGTTTCGAGTCAGTTCTTCATCACAAGAACTGAGAAAGAATTATGAATATATTAAATTGCATGAAAGCAAACAACTACAGGTTCCCTAAAATGACCTCACAGTTGCTTTATTTTGAAGGTGACTACACACAAACTTCCTTAGCGACTGGGTCACCCAAAATCATATTGAACTGAGCCTCTTTTGAGACCATACTATAAGCTATCCTTGTTAAAAGTTACATGGGTACTTTAGGGATATTAATATTTCAGGCCTGGCATTCAGACTATTTGTGGTGATGTTCGGCACACTTGTTTTCTCTAACAGCAACCAAGAAGCTCCCTTTTTCTCCTATTTAAACTTTTATACATGCTGCTTGCTGCCATTTGCCACCTTAATGTCATACTAATTATGATGCTGCATCATGATCTGATTCTTAAAGTGATATGGGTTTAAAAGAATAGCTTCTGAAATACTTTTTGTAGACATTTACATTGCTAATATGGCCTAGGTCCAGCACAGTGCCATGACAAGTGACTTTAGCATGTCAGAGTGTACAGAGAACTGCAGTGGGAGCAGAGCAGAAAGGAGTGAGTAGCTGGGATGATAACATCTTCAGCAAGCTTTGCTGCTGGAAAAAAAAACTAATATACAAATTTTCACTTAGGTATTTTAACCAGGTACGCCCTGCAAAGCCCACATTGTTCTGAGTACCTCCTCTTTTATTTCTTTTTAAGTAACTTGTCATTCTTCAGAGCTTAACGGATTCTCACATTGGAAGCCTCCACTGCAATTTAGATATGCATTTAGATTTTCAGTTCCACTGGGCTCTGCAGAAACTAGGACAGACTAGCAACAACTGTTGTACTTGTGTGCAGGGTTTTCTCCCCTCTGAGCAATAGGGGTCCAATAGTAACAAGACACACTTGAAGAGCCAGATCTTTTAAAATATATATGCAGATATCCAGGATCAATCTCCCCTTCTGAAACACAGAAAGTTCCTTATTGCAGAGAAAGGAAAATGAAATTGCAACCTTCATAGCATTACCATGCAAATTGATTCCAATTTTGTCTGGCAGCTGTGATATTTTATCATTTCTAAGAACAGTTATCATGTATCTAAACCAACCTGCACTTCCCTGGGAATTTTCAATCTAATTCAACAAGATGAAACTGGAAGCGCATCCTATGCAGAGACTTCCACTTGCATCTGTGTTCTAAAACCACATGTACAGCTCCAACAGTGCAGAGAAGGCTAGCTTTTTCCTTTCCACAACATACTCCTACACAGACATCTCTGGTTCCTCCACATCTCTGCCAAGTTTTGTGCTTTCCTTCTCATCATGTTTCACTGTTTCTTCTTCCTTCCTCTTTAGATCTCATTTTATTTTGCAGAACCACTGGTTTTCACTTTTCATGGTTTTCACCTCTTCCTCCCAGCTTGTATCAGCATCCTCAAGTGGATATGAAGCACTGAATTCACAAACTAACCTGGTTGTTGCTAAGCTTTAGATCAAGCTCAGTGGGAAGCCTAGGGAGCATATTATTGTCACTCATTGTTTTATGCCTTCTGTGAATTGGGAAGAGTATAGAAAGGGATTTTCATCCAGTAATGAGGAATGTTCATCCACTGGTAGGTTCATCCATCTTAAATATAGAAGTGAATTTAAATTTTTACTGAGTCTTCATAATCTTTGGTTTTAAGACCTTTTACAACTAAGATAGTAGCCATTCCATATTCACAGGGATCCTAAAATGGAATTTTTTTAAGATTTGAATACTCAGTTACTACCATGAAGAATCTATAGTCATGTCCAAAGCAGTAATACCAGTAATTCTATAACAGGAATAGTCTCATTACAAAATAATAAAATAAGATATATGTTCTGCAAAATCTGAATATGCCATTCAGACTATACATAGCCTTCAGACTGAATGGATGGCTTATTCACTAGCCCAAGGTCAGCAAACAAGGGGACCCTGCTCTGTCAATGTCATAACTAAATGCTTAGTTTTGAAACTTCTGCTTTGAGGAATGCTGTGCTGTCACACTGTAGTCATTAAGACCAAGAGATATAAGTTTCATTATTAGCTCTGCCATGAACTCTCTCTCTGACCCAGGAAATGAAATCTGTTAATCACTGCACACTTCAATTACTCTATCTGCGAAACTGAGGAGGGATATTTAAGTTTTCTTATGACAATGTAAGAAACATCAACTAGGAAAGGTAGAGAAGCGTATCAGGATCCCTAGCCAGGATAGTTTACTGCCTTGCACAAGAATATCTGGCAGTGAGAATTCAAGGTACTATGAAGCTGATTATGCAGCAGCAGAATTCCCTGAGGTGCACAAGTGTAAAACACCAGGCCCTTCACAGGATCTCTGTGTTTATGGCATTACAACACATGATATTGGAACACATTTCTCCTGAGTGATGTCAGCTATATATTTTTAAATTTGTTTTAAAGCAAGGCTGTGAAATTATAGTCCTTATAGAAGAATACATAAACGTGCATCATAATAACAAAAATTCATTTTCTATGTTTATATATTAATATCATAAATTTGTAATATATATAGCTTTTATTCTGTTACCTAGTTATATAGAACCATAGAATGGTTTGGGTTAGAAAGAATCTTAAGATCATCTAGTTCCAACCTCCCTACCATGGGCAGGGATGCCACACACTAGACCATGTCACCCATAAGAGGATTCACTGTACTCAACTCACTTTTCTATCTCCTGGTATCCTTCTTGATATTTTTTTCTTTCAATGCTCATAGAAAATATTGCTACTTCTGTTTTCCACTGGAGAGTTTTGATAGACAAAGTCCCAAACAGGAAGTCCATGGCAGTGTCTTAGGCCCGTGCTTCAGACCATGTTGTCTGTATTGTGTTTCTGGGCTTTCATTTTGTCTTCTACAGTAATTACTGAGTTCCTTCTTCCTTAAAATTGAAACTCTGAAGAGTGAAGAAAGAAAATTTCCTTCTAAGAAAGGAGCTTCTACCAAATGGAGCGATACCTGAAAACAAGAGATGAGAAAAGAGGTTTTGAAGGTGTCTGTAAATTATATGCTTATTATGTCCTAGAGTTGAATGTTTAACGTAGTAAATCTCCAAGCTCAGTCTCTTTGAGCTCCTCTCTCACAGTTTTACATTCTCTGCTCCTCCACAAATGGTTGTTGCAGCTGGGGGATCTCTTGAATGAGTAGTATGCTGTTGGGAATTAGATGTGATTCAGTCAGAGTGCCTTGCTCCAACATGGGTGTTCATATAGCCCTGAAGTGGACAGTTTCAAAGGACTAACAGTAATAAAGCTGCATAAAATAGCGATTATTTTTCTCATCTAAAGTTTGGATCAGATTTGCATTACTCCTGTCACAGTGGAAGCAGTAGGGACATACAGAAAGAAAGGAGAGAATAGTGGGAAGCCTCTTTGGGCTCCAGCTCATTGTTAAAGCAATTTAGCTGTAATGTGAACCAGACGGTCAACTAGCACCACAAGAATAGAGAGCAGCCACTTGTAATTGTACACTAATAACATTTATCAGTTCTTGTGAATAATTAGCAACAGGTTTTATGCATTAGCCTTTAATTTCTGTTTTGAATGCAGATAAATTGAGCTACAAATGCATTTCTGGGCACCAAACTCTTCTGTGATCTCATTCAGCAGGCACAATAGCCCAAGTAGATCACACATGCATTAAAGCACACTTTTGTATAATTTTAGCCATGGCAGCAGCTACTGTTTTCCATGTTATTTTAATTTTAATATAAAATATGTTAAGAAAAAGATAAATGAGTTGTGATATCTCTTCTGTCTTCATCAGCTGTTTTGGCTAATTATATTTCAACACATGTACAGTGCAATGGCTTTGATTAATTTCACTCTGTGTAGCAGTGAGGAGCAAAAAATTTTCAACATAAAAAATGGCCATGAACTAGATAGCTGTGCTAAAATGATGAATGCAAAAGTGTCGCTTACAGTTTCCAGAACTGAAATACTTGTTAAAGAAAAGTAATTCCTACAATAAAGCCAAAAGACTGGCACGAGCATAGCACTCACCATCTCTGAAGTTCTGGAGCACAGTGCTACATGTCACTGATTAATATTACTTCCTCAGCCATTCAGCAGCCTGTGAAGCAGCAAGCAAGCAAGGTAAACATACCACAAGGTACAATGAATGAATCAGCACTAAAATAACATGTTGTTCTAAAAATGGCTTCAGCCCACTCCTGTCTTCCTAGTGCATTCAAGTACTAGCGTCATCCTTTACAGCAGTGGAATTGCTAAGCATGTGGGTAATAATGTCATCTGTGTACTCTACAGGATGAAAGAAAAGCACAAGAGTTTGTCTCTTAAAAAAAGGAAAAGAAAAAAAGCAGTAGTTTCAACAAGGTTCTTTGCTGGTTTAACTTATGTCTACGTGGAGAAGAGCTTTGAGGACAAGCTAATGGTTGGGTAGGCATTAAGCCCTCAGTTTCATTTTTCCAGGAACTCTGCTGGGGACAGGAAGGATTTCCACAAATCCCATTGCCCATCCATGGGGTGGATTTTAACTCAGTGCACTTTTCTCAGTGCTTTGTGAAATTGGATTGTATCTGTTTGCTCAACAGAGATCATAGAATCATAGGATGATTCAGATTAGAAGGGGCCTTAAAGATAAAACTCACATGAACTAAAGAAACTGCATCCAGTACTCTACCAACTGATGCATACTGTGGAGTTAACCAGAGCTAGCAGAGTTCGGATACTAGCATCCCATTCACTTCTACCCACGCTGTCTTCACAATGATTTATGACCAGCCACCACTCCAGAATTAACTGGCTTGTTTCCACAGCAGGAAAAACTAGTACAGATAGCAGGATAGCTGGATGGTCTGCATCCTAAGTCAGCATGGACATGTGCTGTATCATTTTGATTTCTACACTCTCTTACAGTCCCACAAAGATGTCTCAGCTTACCCTGTGCCCTTCCAGCCAGGAGTGAAGATGTGCAAGAGAGACCTGTAATGCCCTGACAATAAGGAAAATGATGGGACAGATAATGGTCCACAGCCTATTCGTAGTGTTAATGTCAGCCTGCAGTTTCTGGTGCAGCACCTGGGGCCACTCTGTGGAGTTATTCCCCAGGTCAGTGAGGGTGGAATCCTCCTATAGAGAGCAGCCAGATCAGCCACTCATACTTGTTCCTTGTAGTGCTCTCTCCCCCATCGTATCTGAGTTATTGCACTTAAGATTTTAACACCATTAAAAAAAAAAGATTTAATACAGCTGACACTTCCTTGTATTCGCAGAATGCTGATGGTTTTGTGCGTCAGAAAACCCAGAATGCTTCTTAAATATTGTATCCAAGGAGAAAAGGAGGAAAAAAAAAGGGAAGAAAATTAATACATTCCATGAATGATAGTGTAAAGCTCTGATGAAACAGTTGTCTCAGTTACTGCTATCTGGAATTACTGTGTTAATCGGTGATACAACAGAGTACTGCTTCCATGCCCATGTATGCTTATATTGACTGAAATTAATTGCTGAAACTTTTTTCCAAATAAGAGTAGAAAGATTTCTGAGTTAGTATTTTCTAAAAGCTGCCAAAACA